>CM046437.1:536715-634215 GCA_025506505.1 Flaveria sonorensis | reverse complement strand
CCAAGGGATCATTCCTGAAAACTTAAACTTAAAGATTAAAATATTTATCCACAAGAAAGTATTATTTCTTTATATTTTAGATCTTTAAGTTGTTTATTTAAAAATCGTATTCCATATTCAATTTGTTTAAAGGCATAATCTTTAGCTTTATCCGATATAAATGGATTTTCTTTTATTTCTTGAATATTATCATATAATCCTATCAACTGAATCTGAATATTAATTGTCTTTTCAATAATTTCAAATATCGCCATGCGCATAATTCCTCTTGAATGACTAATTAATTTAAATATTCCCTGGTAAGAAAATCAGAAAGACTATTATCAGTCCCCTTTTTATATATAATTTCAAAATCAAATGGTGCAAGATGTGATTGCCATCTGGCAAACATCTGCTTGGAAACATCATGTTTAAAATCTTTATTAAACATGTATTTGACTGCATTACAGTCAGTTTTAATTATAAATTTCTTATTGAATAAATTATCTTGAAATTTTAAAATACATTTAACTATTGCAAGAATTTCTTTTGCAACAGTTGCATAATTTTTCTGGCTTTCATTCCATTTACCAGAATGAAATCTAACAAGATATTATTGTTTATTAATTGGAGATATTTGTTTTAATATACCCTCATAGCCTATACCTGAGGCATCAGTTTCAACAATTTTTTCCCATTCTGGGTTTGTTATGGTTAAGCAAGGAAGGTTTTGAACCTTTTGCTTAATCTTTTGTACTGCTTTAGTATGATCGATAGACCATGGCTTAGGATTTTTCCTTAGCCTATCGTACAATAAAGCAGTATCTTCTGCTAGATTTTTATAATAAGAAAGAATATAATTTAAACTTCCAAGAAATCTTTGTAATTGGGTTTTATCCAGAATTTCATTTGGAAATTTAAATCCAAATTCAATACTTCTATTAATCGGAATTATATTTCCTTGATTAATATTATGTCCTAAAAATCTGACTTTAGTCTGGAAAAGAGACATTTTTGGTCTAGATATAACTAAACCATTTTTTAAAATTATATTTTTGAATATTTCTAGATGTTTAAAATGAGTTTCAATATCCTTTGAAAATACAAGGATATCATCAATGTAAACAATAATAAATTCACTATAAGGAATGAAAATGTCATTCATAATATTTTGAAATTCTGAAGGGGCATTTTTTAATCCAAATGGCATGACATTCCATTCGTAATGCCCAACAGGTACTGTAAAAGCAGTTTTATACCTGTCTTTTTCTTTAATTTGTATTTGCCAGTATCCTGACTTTAAATCAAATTTAGAAAATATGTTTGACTCGTATAATTTGTCTAATAAATCTTTTTTATTAGGTATAGGATACCTAATCCATTTTAAAATCTTATTTAGAGGTTTATAATTAATAACCGGTCTTGGTACGCCTCTTTCTTGTTCAGAATGTTTATTAACATAAAAGGCTGTACACGACCATGGAGACTTAGAATTTCTTATTAAGTTCTTGTTTAAAAGAGATTTTATCTCTTGTTTGCATAATTCTAAATATTCAGAATTCATTTGACAAGGCCGAGCCTTGGTCGGAATTTGTTTTTCATTAAAACTTTCCTCATATGGAAGTGAACAATATGTTTCTTTCTATCCCAGAAAGCATTGGGATGATCATTACATATTTGTAAACTGAATTGGTGTTCTATAAGTTTAATTTTTTCTTGTAATTTTGGGTTATTTAATCTTTCTTGAATACTTAAAGAAAATATTTCTTTTTGTAGAAAATCAGTTTGATTTATCTTTGCTTTTAGCAATTCTTCTTTTAAATTGTTTAATGTTCTTGTTATTGGATTAGAAATGAATTTAAAAACAATTTCTTTTCCTTCATACGTACCAGTTATTCCAGTACGGTCTACATTTTTTAAAGGAAATATTTTGTCAAAGAAAGGGCTTCCAAGTATAACTTGGTTACCTAGATTTTTTACCAATACAAAACTTGTACTAATACAAGTATTATTTTGACAAATAAAAGCTTGAGGGATTTTATAATTTACCTCTAATTTTTCTTTCCCAGCATGACTGAGAGTATGAGTAGTTTTATAATAATACTTTGTTTTTCTTTGAAATGGCATAATATTTTATCCATTTTCTTATAAATATCCTGGAGTTGTTCTCCAACTATTATTAAATAAATATTTGAATAATTTTGTTGTTTTATTAAACCATTTATATGAGAAATAGTCGTCTGCAAGGTTTCACCTTCCAGAAGTTTTTGAAAAGCTTGATAGTATCTTTCCTCTCCTTGTTTTTCAATTTTAAACCCATTAGTAGGAGGGAAAACATTCGATACTATATTTCCATTAATATTGAAATTTCTTTCTATAACAGAAATAATACTATTAGTATATTTTTCAATAAACCATGGAACAAAGATATAATCTCTTGTTTCTCATTTAATTCATTATAAAATTCTTCTCTGAAAAATTCTTTATCTGTTTTTTCAAAATTTGAAAAACCATGTTCTAAATAATTCCCATTTGGGTTGGAGAAATTCATTAGAAATTTCTTCTCTTACCGGTGATCCCGGGGTAAAATCTAATTTTTCTTTTTGATTCATATTTATACAAAATTTATTTCTGATTCGGTTAGTTCCGGATCTATTCTAATTCCTCGAACTATATTATCTGAGTTTATTCTTAATTCATCTATTTTTCTTTCAGGAAATTCTTCCTTAATCCTGGATGTTGACGCCCTAGAAGGACTTCTAACTGTGTAATCTACAGGAGAAATATAATAGTGTGTTGAATATTATTATTATTATTATTATTATTATTATTATTATTATTATTATTATTATTATTATTATTATTATTATTTTTTGACAAATAGTGCTATACATAAGCATCCTATGGACAGTATTATAAATCTGCCCTTCTGTTTGACCATCTATGTTCCATTCATAGATCATTTTTCCACTATACGAATTACTAATTACGTATTCTTGTTCTTCTAGACTCGGATTCCTTCCTGTGCCTCCACTGTACTCGCACCAGTGGAACCACTTTATTCCGTATTCTCTTCTCTTTTCGGTCAATGATTGCCACTGGTTGCTCTACGTAATTGAGTCGTTCATCCACTTCAATGTCCTCCAGTGGTACAATTATATCTTCAAGCTAGGCACTTTCTTAGATGAGATACATGGATTGTTGGATGAATCCCAGTTAACTCATCGGGTAGCTCCAACCTATAGAGCACCTCTCCTACTCGAGCAATGATTCGGAAAGGTCCTATATACCTTGGGCTCAGCTTACCCTGCTTTCTGAACCAAATGATCCTCTTCCAAGGTGAAACCTTCAGCATAACTTTATCACTCACCTTGAATTCAATCGGTCTACGACTCTTGTTAGCATACGACTTTTTCCTATCTTTTGCCGCCTTCATAAAGGCCTTGATCTTCTCCAACTTTTCAGTCATAGCCTCGATCACTTCAACGCTCCCCAACTCCTTCTATCCGATGTCACCCTAACATATGGGCGTTCTACACTTCCTACCTTATAGCATCTCATATGGTGGCATACCAATGCTGGCATGATAACTATTGTTGTATGAGAATTCAGCTAACGGTAAGTGTTCATCCTAACTTCCTCCGAAATCAATGACACATTCTCGGAGCATATCCTCAAGCGTCTGTATGGTTCTCTCTGACTGTCCATCTATCTGAGGATGATAAGCTGTACTGATGTGTAGTCTCGTACCCATCGCATCATGGAATCTCTTCCAAAACTTGGATGTAAACCCAGTGTCACGGTCAGACACGATAGACACCGGTAAACCATGACGAGTCACAATCTCTTTGATGAACAGGTCTGCCAACCTCTCAGATGAATATGTCTCGCAGATCGGTAGAAAGTGAGCACTCTTCGTCAAACGGTCACCTATCACCCATATAGTATCGTACCCCCTTGCCGTACGTGGTAACTTCGTAATGAAGTCCATGGTGATGTGCTCATATTTCCACTCGGGTATATCCAAAGGTTGGATCTTCCCGTATGGCTTCTGATGCTTCCCCTTCACTTGCAAGAAAGTAAGGCACTTGTTCACATACTCCGCCACATCACGCTTCATACCTGGCCACCAGTAATCTTTCTTCATATCTTGATACATCTTCGTAGCACCGGGATGAATTAAGTATCAAGTCTTATGAGCTTCATCCATGATTCACCCTCGTAGGTCTCCATAACAAGGGATCCACATCCACCCGAAGCGGGTTCTAAGTCCGAGTGTATTCTCACCCAAGTTCGAGACTAGACCTTTCATTCTTTTGGAGTTGATTCGGTCTTCCTTCAGCACCTCATCTTGAAATTCCTTGACCTGTGCCATCACATCAGAGGTCATCACCAACTGGTAAGCTTTCACCCGGATTGGCTCGGGTCTCTCCTTTCGGCTAAGGGCATCCGCCACTACGTTGGCCTTGCCCGAATGGTAGTAGATCTCACAATCATAATCCTTGATCAACACTAACCACCTCCTTTGCCTCATATTGAGGTCCTTCTGCTCAAATAAGTATTTCAAGCTCTAATGGTAAGTGAAGATAGTGCACTTCGTCTTGAGTAGTTCCTCTAAATCTTCAATGCAAAGACCACAGGCGCTAGCTCCAAGTCATGAGTAGGGTAATTAGCCTCATGGATTTTCAACTGTTGGGACGCATAGGCTATAACCCTTCCCCATTGCATCAGCACGCAACCTAATCCTGAATAAGAAGCATCTGAATAGACCACCAAGTCTTCATTCCCTTCGGGTAACGTCAAGACAGGAGCTTGAGTCAATCTTGTCTTTAATTCCTCAAAAGCATTCTCTTGTTCCAGACCCCTTACAAACTTCACATCCTTGCGGGTCAGCTTGGTCAATGGCGAGGCTATCTTAGAAAACTCTTGAATGAATCTCCTGTAATAGCCCGCCAAACACAAGAAACTATAGATCTCGGATGGCGTCTTTGGAGTCTTCCATTGCATCACCGCCTCCACCTTTGCCAGGTCTACCATGATCCCTTTGGAATTTACCACGTAACCCAAAAACTGAACCTCGCGCAACTAGAACGCACACTTGGAGAACTTAGCATACAACTTCTCTCTTCTAACCATCTCTAATACCTCACGAATATGACCGGCATGCTCTTCTTCGCTCTTCGAATAAATTAGGATATCATCAATAAACACAATCACTAATTTATCCAACATCGCCCGACACACCTGGTTCATCAAGTCCATAAGGGCAGCTGGCACGTTGGTTAAACCAAAAGAAATGACGAGAAATTCATAATGTCCGTATCATGTTTGAAACGCGGTCTTTGGAATATCATGCTCTTTAACTTTTAGCATGTGATAATTAGATTGGAGATCTATTCTTGAGAACCAACTGGCACCTTGGAGCTGATCAAACAAGTCATCAATTCTGGGTAGTGGATATCGGTTCTTCACCGTCAACTTGTTTAACTCATGGTAGTCGATGCACATCCTCATAATACCGTCCTTTTTCTTTACAAACAAGACCGGAGCACCCCAGGGAGAGATACTCGATCGAATGAACCCTTTGTCCAACAACTCTTGCAACTGAACCATCAGTTCCTTCATCTTAGACGGAGCTAATCGATACGGTGCCTTGGCAACAGGTTGAGCACCAAGTATCAAGTCGATCTAGAACTTGATCTCGCGATCCGGTGGTACACATGGTAAATCTTCTGGGAACACGTCTAGAAAGTCACACACAACTGGTACGTCGGATAATTGTGGTACTGATGCATCCACATCCTTCACGTAAGCCAGGTAGGCACTACATCAACGTTTCATGCACTTCTCTGCTACCACCATTGAAATTACCTTTGGAACCGTAGTACCTCTATCACCGTAGATCGTCACCGAACTCCCATCAGGCGTAGTCAATCGGATCATCTTCTTCCGACACATAATATTTTCCTCATAGGCTGCTAACCAATCCATCCCTAGAACCATGTCGAATCCGCCTAGGGGCATCATGAATAATTTAGCAGAGAACCTATGGCCTTCCAACTCTATGTCATAATTCTCTATCAGATCAGAAATCCTGGTAGACTTACCAATGACAGTTTCTACATCGAAGGGCTCATCAATCTTTCTACTCCTAATAGGCAACTTAGCACAGAAGGCATCAGAAATAAAACTCTTACTAGCACCAGAATTGAATACTACAGAGGCACAAGTTTGGTTTACTAGGAACATACCTGACACGACATCGGGGTCCACCCTAGCCTCCTCCCGGGTCATCATGAATGCTCTGGCTTTTGCCTTCGGTCCCTTGTTCTCAACCCCTTTCTTCACCCCGGAGCTCTCGGCCCTTGGCCTCTTGCAATCCCTGCTCAGATGGCCCTTTTCACCATAGTTATAACATCTTACAACCCCACACTCTCTTGCCATATGACCAGGCTTCCCACACTTTAAGCAGAGATTCAGTCCCCACTTACACTCCCCTGAATGTTCCTTCCTGCACTTACCACACCTCTTCATTCCCGTACCTGATGTTACTACCCTTCGATCATCCACCATATCCCTCTTGTTGCTCAGGGTAAAACCACCACGACCAAACCGCTTCCCATTCCAGTTCCTGACATCACCACCCTTCTTACTCACCTCTACCACTGCCACCTCTCTCTCATCATACAACCTCCCTGCCAGATCAACCACCAACCTAAAAGTACTCAGCCGGGCGGTGATCATGTGCCTGCGGATGTCTGCCGGCAAACCCTGAATATACCTCTTGATCTTCCTTGACACCGGTGTCACCTAATCTGGCACTAGCCTTGCCATCTCATTGAACTTAGTAGTATACTGCTGGTGTGTCATGGTTCCCGCCTCCAGCTGTAAGAACTCTCTCTCAATCTTGTCAAGCTCCCTGTGAGGACAAAACTCCTCGATCACCATCTTCTTTAACTCACTCCACCTCATCCTCCCAATAGCCCTACTGCCCTCGGCCTGGGCAATATTGTCCCACCAACATAAAGCTGAGTCCATGAATGAGTGGGTAGCAAACTTCACCTTTTGATCCTCCCTACGGTCGCTGATCTCCAACACAACCTCCATTTCTCTCTCCCATCGCTGAACAGCAGCAGCATTCCCGTTACCATCAAAATTCAGGGGCTTGCATCTTTGAAATGCCCCATAACTACACCCCTTGGCAGTTTCCTGTACCTCTTCCTCTTCCTCTTCATCAATGGAGAGAACCATCTCAGTTTCTGGTTTCTCCCCTTCACCTGAACCTCTCCCAACGGTCCTCCTCCTCTCCTTCTTCTCTTTCTTTTCATCCTCCCTCATAGCACGAATAACCTCGGTCACCACAGATGGCAGGATCGTCTGCATGACCTGATGAACTTCCTCCACAACTGCCTCTTTCACAGAGGATCTCAGATTGGCACTCTCATCACCGCCTTCCTGGTGATGAAGCTTGGGCTCTGTAGGAGCCGTCTTAGCAGCCTTAGCCTTGTTCCTTGAGACACATGGTCCAACACCACGACCACCCTGTACACCTCCTCGAGAAGCCTTCGAAGATCCACCACCCACCATCCTCTAAACACTATAAGATTCAAACACCAACACGGTCATTCAAGGTAATAGCTCAGATTATGTCAAGTATAGTATGTCCCTAATTACAGTGGCCAGTTGTGATTAGCCACTTATTTTACTCTTCATCCCCCTAGCATTTCATATCCTGACTACATCAGTATCCAAATCTACTAAGGGCACATCAATCAGATAGCACACACACATAAACCCGATTAACTTTATGAAAATAAATTACCTGATGGCACATAGCTACTTGGACTAGCATCCATCCATTCGGTCCCATTCTCAGTTTAAGTTTAGGTTTTGAAAATATTTACCCATTTCTCTTAAACTTTGGCTCTGATACCAACTTGTAAGACCCTGTTCCCGGGAACCCCACAGTTGGTCATTCACAACCTCATTTATATCGAAACATATTAAGATTTATTAAGTAAATAAAATATTACAGCGGAATAATTCATCAAAAACCATTTCATGCTTTAATAAATACATTTTCCAAGTAATACATCGTCGTTTAAAAGATTACAAAATATAACTTAGTTGTATTACAAAACAACATCATTATCGTGCATGAAATGGATGCCAGTCTTAGCCCGCCAAGTAGCTTCACCCTCGTGCCATCCTCAGCAACTAGCTACCTGCCAACTGAAAATGCATAAAAAGTCAGCGTTGCTGAGTGAGTTCTAGTTTTAAATAATAAAATACTTTACCTTTAGTAAAAACCTTTCCTTTACTTTCGTTCGTGATCACACAACATACATACATCTTGATAATATCATTATTATCTTTTATCATCATTTATAGTCGTTCATTTCGCACTTTTTCATTATCTTACACTTCTATCTAGATCCCGTCATAAGCTATACCCCATCATTAGGCACGAAGCCACCTTAGTCTTAGGGTTAAGCGACAAGGATCCCGTTTCGCACGTATGGATCAGTCACCATGACTGACCCCCTGTGTGTATACCCTCATGGGTTAGCCAAGATCGCACGCTACATCACACATAGTTAAGCTAACAACTCTTTAATGAGTTGTGAACCTCTTTAAATTTGCTTGCAAGACTTTCATTCATTCGTTATGTTCCACTTTTCTTTATCTTTAATCTTCTGCTTCTTTTATGATAATACTTTACGTATAAGAGCATTAACACACCACGTAAAGCCACGTAATAATACGTAATAAGGAACATCAATAACTGACCACAAACATGCGAACCATGAACAAACATAAACCACCAAAACATCCCAGGGCTTAATCATTAATTTCTGTTTCCCAAGATTTCAGAAAAATCCTAAGTCAGTTTAGGCGCATGGGTACTATGCAGGCGCATGGATACTATGCAGGCGCATTGGTACTTGGGCGCATGGGCAAAAACTTAGGCGCATGGGCAAAAACTTAGCCGCATGGGTAATATGTAGGCGCACGGGCAAGTGTTAGGCGCATGGGCAGTTTACCAGTTCTAACTTATACTAATTTCAGTCCCCATTCATCATCCTAATGTATTCTTAGCCCAAATCTAGCATACTAAGCACACAGAAGAAGCATACAACCATATGATTCGGTCAAAACATTTACTAACAGACACACCCACGTAAAACAGGGGTAACACATATGGTTCCACACACTGAAAGTTGTAAAAAGATAGTTTACATGCATTTCAGCCCCAAAACAATTTTAAAACAGAAAAATCAGGGATCTAGAACTCATCTACAGCTTCCTTCGAGTAAAACTCCTCCAAACTCGAGAGCACTTGGAGTTCAAACACCTAAATACACCAAAAAAAACACATTCGAACACAGAGAAACACATAAGACTCGGTCCAAAAGCTGAAAATCCAGCTGAAACCAAGCAAAACATATGAAAATCTTACCTTCAAGCCGATCTTCTTCTTCTTCTATCTAAAAAGCAATGGAAACTCTGTTCTTCTTCTTTTTGCAGTCGAAGCAGTTGGTGAGCAGGGTAGTGGGCGGCCATGCCCACCTTTTAAACATAATAATAATAAAGTTTGCCTCTTGCACAACTTTAACCCCTTAACTTGGGTAATTTCACCTTTCTTTCTTTATACTTCCCTTTTCTTTTCTTTTTTGTAACTTTCCGATGTAACACCCGGAAATTTACAAAAAAGAAAAAGAAAAGAAAAGAGAAGTATAAAGCAAGAAAGGTGAAATAACACAAGTTAAGGGGTTAAGGTTGTACGAGAGGCAAACTTTATTATAATTATGTTTAAAAGGTGGGCATGGCCGCCCACTCCTCCTGCTCACCAACTGCTCGACCGCAGAAAAGAAAGAAAAGCAGAATTTCCATCGGTTTTAGAGGGAAGGAGTAGAAGATCAGCTGGTAGGTGTTTGAATTCCAAGTGCTCTCGAGTTTGGAGGAGTTTTACTAGAAGGCTGCTGTAGGTGAGTTCTAGATCCCCTCTTTTACATGTTTTCTACTTGTTTTGGGGCTGATATGCATAATAACAGCTATTTTTCCTTACCAAACTATGAGTTTTACATGGTATACGGTTGTGTTTGAAGTATGTTGTTTTAAGTGATTCCTACGATGTTGTGACGATGTTTGATGTGTTTTAAGCTTGTAACATGTTAGATCTATGCTAAGTTTGGATTAGGATGATGTTTTGGATTGGAAAACTTCATATGTTGCATCGGTACTGAACAAAGTGTCCGCTTTGGATGTTGGTCATCCACTGTGGACATTGTGTGTCCGCTGTGGACACTTAGAAATGTAGAACGTCCGTTGTGGACTTACATGTTCGCTATGAACACTATCCGCTGTGAACCCTTAGAAAAAAATTTGTACATCCACTGTGGATGTTGGATATCCGTTGTGGACTTATTTCATCCGCTGTACACTTTTAGTTATCCGCTTTGGATGTTATTCATCCGCATTGGACTATGGCCATCCGTATTGGACTATGGCCATCCGTATAGGACTATGTTCATCTGTTGTGAACACTTAGTGTTTTACTCATCCGCTGTGGACCTTGGCTATCCGCTGTAAACTTAGGTTGTCCGCTGTGGATACGTAGTACTTTAAGTCATCTGCTGTATATGTTACTCATGCGCTGTGAACACTTAGGATTTTTCTGAAATTTTGGGAATAGAGTTTAAGTGTTAAGAACTTATGTTTAATGGGTGTTTATACTTGTTCTATGTTTCTAATGTTTTATTTACCTTCTTATGGGCTGCTTGCTATGAATAATTACTACTATTTCATGATATGTGAATTTAAGGTATTCATAATAAATGGACACAAAGGAATAAAAGAAGGACAATGAAACTTAATAAATGTTACCCCAGCGCCCTAATAATAGGTGAAAAGCCTTGCAAGCTTTTCCAACGGAGGTTCACGACCATGTTGTCGTTAGCTCAACTGATGTGTGGCTGTTTCAGCCCAACAAAGGCACATCCGGGGTCTAATCCTTGTGATTGACGAATAAACTAATGGGATCCAAGTTCATGAGTAGGCTTCATGCCTAGTAGTGTGGATCAACTGTCAGGGGTTAGCTACCACTTATTAATGTGTACCGATAGGGGTTCGGCATTTGTTGCCAACAAACAATGTAGGCTCTTGCTTTGTGCGATCCTAGTTAATGAAAGTAAAAGATAATGAAAGAAGGAAAGATAAAGAATCTCTTAATGATGGATTATGTATGATGATGAATGATCACCATGTGAAGTTTACCAAAGTATATTTTCTATATTATTAAACTAGGACTCACTCAGCAACGTTGACTTTTTAATATGTATATCAGTTGGCAGGCAAGGATGTTGCTGAGGATGGCACTATTGAAGCTACTTGGTGAATGAAGACTGGCATCCATCTCATGCAAGAAGAATGTTGTTATTTTGTAATACAACTAAGTACTCTGTTTGTGGTTTTAATCAACGATGTATTACTTGGCAAAAGTAATCATTAATGCAAAAAATGGTTTTTGGTTAAATTATTCCGCTACGATTGTTTTCTTATAATAATGTGATTTAAGGCGTATTTTTTAAAAATGAATGATGTTATGAATGACCAATTGTGGGGTCTCAGGGGACGGGGCTTTACAAGTTGGTATCAGAGCCAAAGTTTAAGAGAAATGGGTAAATATTTTCAAAACCTAAAACTAAACTGAGAATGGGACCGAATGGAGGGATGCCAGCCCAAGTAGCTACGTGCCATCAGGTAATTTACTTTCTTAAGGTTAACCGGTATTATGTGCGCGTGCTATCTGATTTATGTGCTCTTAGTAGATTTGGAGACTCAGGATAGGCAATGCTTGGGGGATGAAGAGTAAAGTAAGTGGCTAATCATAACTAGCCACTAGAATTAGGGACTTACTATACTTGACATAATCCAAGCTATTACCTTGAATGACCGTGTTGGTGTTTGAATCTTATAGTGTTTAAAGGATGGCTAGTGGTAGATCTTCGAAGGCTTCTCGAGGAGGTGTGCAGGGTGGTCGTGGTGCTAGGCCACGTGTCACTGGTGGCTCCTAAAGAGCCTAAGTTTCAACACCATAGAGGTGGGGATGAGAGTGTTAACCTGATGACCATAGTGAAGGAGGCTATAGCTGAGGGAGTTCACCAAGTCATGCACACGATTTTGCCGTCTGGGGTGACTGGGGTTATTAGGGCTGTAAGGGAAGATGAGAGGAGGGGGGAGGACTAGAGTAGAAAATGTGCCGATAGCGGCGGTTTCCCTTCCAAAGGCAAAAGGGCAAAGGTAGAGGGTCGCAAGGTGGCCTCAACCAAGTTAGGTGTGAAGGTGTGCGAGAAGTGTGGGAAGGAGGGCCACATGACAGTAGATTGTTGTGTGGTGAAGTTGTGCAGTAAGTATGGGAGAGGCCATGTGGAGGAGTGTAGGTGGGGATCGAACGTCTGCTTTCGGTGTGGGAAGGAGGGCCACATGGAAATGAGTTGTCGGGTGGTGAAATGTTACAACTGTGGTGAGAAAGGGCATATGAGCAAGGACTGCAAGAAGCTGAGGGTTGAGAGCTACCGGGTGAAGAAGGGGACTGAGACGGTGGTGGAGGGTGAAGGCCAGAGTATTCACTATAACTTGGGTGGAGACTAGGGTGGACCCCGACATGGTGTTAGGTACATTTCTAGTAAACCAAATTTATGTCTCTGTGCTTGTCGATTCTTGTGCCAGTAAGAGTTTTATTTCTACTATCTTCTGTGCTAAGTTGCCTGTTAGAAGTAGAATTATTGATGAGCCCTTCGATTTAGAAACTGCCATTGGTAAGTCTGCCAGGATTTCTAATCTGATAGAGGATTGTGACATAGAGTTGGAAGGCTATAGGTTCTTTGCTAAATTATTCGTGATGCCCCTAGGTGGATTCGATGTGGTTCTAGGGATGGATTGGCTAGCAGCTTATGAGGCAAATATTGTGTGTCACAAGAAGATGATCCGATTGACTGCGCCCGATGGGAGTTCCGTGACTATCTACGGTGATCGAGTTAATACGGTTCCAATGGTGATTTTGATGGTGGTGGCAGAGAAGTGCATGAAATGTGGATGTAGTGCATACCTGGCTTACGTGAAGGATGCAGATACGTCGGTACCACAATTGACCGACGTACCAGTTGTGTGTGACTTTCTAGACGTGTTCCCAGAAAATTTACCAGGTGTGCCACCGGACCATGAGATCGAGTTCCAGATCGACTTGATACCTGGTGCTCAACCTATTGCCAAGGCACCGTATTGATTGGCTGTATCTGAGATGAAGGAACTGATGGTTCAGTTGCAAGGGTTGTTGGAAAAAGGGTTCATTCGACCGAGTATATCTCCCTGGGGGTGCTTCGGTCTTGTTTGTAAAGAAGAAGGACGGTAGTATGAGGATGTGCATCGACTACCGTGAGTTAAACAAGTTGACCGTGAAGAACCGGTATCTGTTACTGAGGATTGATGACTTGTTTGATCAGCTCCAAGGTGCCAGTTGGTTCTAGAGGATAGATCTCCGATCTGGTTACCATCAGTTGAAGGTGAAGGAGCAAGATATCCCCAAAACAGCTTTTCGCACGCCTTATGGACACTATGAGTTTCTCGTTATGTCTTTTGGTTTAACTAACATGCCAGCTGCCTATATGGATTTAATGAACCGGGTGTGTTGGCTGATGTTGGATAAATCAGTGATTGTGTTTATCGATGATATCCTGATTTATTCAAAGAGCGAAAAAGAGCATGCCGATCACATTCGTGAATATTGGAGACACTTATAAGAGAGAAGCTGTATGCTAAGTTCTCCAAGTGCGCTATCTGGTTGAGCGGGGTTTAGTTTTTGGATCATGTGGTAAATTCCGAAGGGATCATGGTAGACCCGGCAAAGGTGGGGGCGGTGATGCAATGGAAGACTCTAAAGATGCCATCCGAGATCCGTAGTTTCTTAGGTTTAGAGGCTATTACAGAAGACTCATTCAATACTTTTCCAAGATAGCCTCACCATTGACCAAACTGACCCGCAGGGATGTGAAGTTTGTATGGGGCTTAGAACAAGAGAGTGCTTTTGAAGATCTAAAGACAAGATTGACTCAAGTTCTTGTCTTGACGTTACCTGAAGGGAATGAAGACTTGGTGGTCTATTCAGATGCTTCTTATTCAGGATTGGGTTGCGTGCTGATACAACAGGGAAGGGTTATAGCCTATGCATCCCGACAGTTGAAAATCCATGAGGCTAATTACCCTACTCATGACTTGGAGCTAGCGGCTGTGGTCTTTGCATTGAAGATTTTGAGGCACTACTGGTACGGGCCGGACTGCACTATCTTCACTGACCATAAGAGCTTAAAATATTTCTTTAAGCAAAAGGTTCTCAATATGAGGCAGAGGAGGTGCTTAGAGTTGATCAAGGATTATGATTGTAAGACCCACTACCATCCGGGCAAGACCAACATAGTGGCCGATGCCCTTAGTCGAAAGGAGAGACCCGAGACAATCCGTGAAAGCTTACCAGCTGGTGCTAACCTCCGATGTGATGACATAGGTCAAGGCGTTCCAAGGTGAGGCGTTGAAAGAAGAGCACCTTAACTTCGAAAGAATGAAAGGTCTAGTCTCAGAGTTGGGTGAGAACACTCTCGGAGTTAGAACCAGCTTTAGGAGGATGTGGATCCCTCTTTATGGAGACCTACGGGGGGAAAATCATGGATGAAGCTCATAAGACTCAATACTCCCTTCATCCCGGTGCTACGAAGATGTATCATGATATGAAGAAAGATTACTGGTGGCCGGGTATGAAGCGCGATGTAGCGGAGTATGTGAGCAAGTGCCTTACTTGCTTGCAAGTGAAGGCTGAGCATTAGAAGCCATACGGGAAGATCCAACCTTTGGATATACCCGAGTGGAAATGGGAGCACGTCACCATGGATTTATTATGAAGTTACCACGTACGGCAAGGGGGTATGATGCTATATGGGTGATAGTTGACCGTTTGACGAAGAGTGCTCACTTTCTACCGATCCACGAGACATATTCATCAGAGAAGTTGGCGGATCTATTCATCAAAGAGATTGTGACGCGTCATGGTGTACTAGTGTCTATCGTGTCTGATCGTGACACTCGGTTTACGTCTAAGTTTTGGAAGAGATTTCGTGACTCGATGGGGATGAGGTTGCACATCGGTACGGCTTATCATCCTTAGACGGATGGTCAGTCAGAGAGAACTATACAGACGCTTGAGGATATGCTCCAAGCATGCATCATTGACTTCGAAGGAAGTTGGGATGAACCCTTACCATTAGCTGAATTCTCATACAACAACAGTTATCATGCCAGCATTAGTATGCCACCATATGAGATGTTATATGGTAGGAAGTGTAGAACGCCCGTATATTGGGGTGACATCGGACAGAAGGAATTGGGAAGTGTTGAAGTGATCGAGGCTATGACTGAAAAGTTGGAGAAGATCAAGGCCCTTATGAAGGCGGCAAAAGATAGTCAAAAGTCGTATGCCGACAAGAGGCGTAGACCGATCGAATTCAAGGTGGGTGATAAGGTTATGCTAAAGGTTTCACCTTGGAAGGGGATCATTCGGTTCAGAAAGCGGGGTAAGTTGAGCCTGAGGTATATAGGACCTTTCCGAATCATTGCTTGAGTAGGAGAGGTAGCCTATAGGTTGGGGCAACCCGATGAGTTAAGTGGGATTCATCCAACATTTCATGTATCTCATTTGAGAAAATGTCTAGCTAATAAAGATATGATTGTACCACTGGAGGACATTGAAGTAGATAAACGACTCAATTATGTAGAGCAACCAGTGGCAATCATTGACCGAAAAGAGAAGAGATCACGGAATAAGGTGGTTCCACTGGTGCGAGTACAGTGGAGGCACAGGAAGGGATCCGAGTCTACATGGAAGATCGAGGAAGAGATGAGACAGCATTATCCACAACTGTTTGAGGGGTGACAGGTTTTGGGGACGAAACCTATATAAGGGGGGTGGACTTGTAACACTCGGAAATTTACAAAAAAAAAAAGAAAAGAAAAGAGAAGTATAAAGAAAGAAAGGTGAAATAACCCAAGTTAAGGGGTTAAAGTTATGCGAGAGGAAAACTTTAGTATAAAGAAAGAAAGGTGGGCATGGCCGCCCACTCCTCCTGCTCACCAACTGCTCGACCGCAGAAAAGAAAGAAAAGCAGAATTTCCATCGTTTTTAGAGAGAAGGAGTAGAAGATCGGCTGGTAGGTGTTTGAACTCCAAGTTCTCTCAAGTTTGGAGGAGTTTTACTTAAAGGCTACTGTAGGTGAGTTCTAGATCCCCTCTTTTACATGTTTCCTACTTGTTTTGGGGCTGATATGCATAATAACAGCTGTTTTTCCTAACCAAACTATAAGTTTTACATGGTATACGGTTGTGTTTGAAGTATGTTTGTTTTAAGTGATTCTTACAATGTTGTGATGATGTTAGATATGTTTTAAGCTCGTCACATGTTAGATCTATGCTAAGTTCAGATTAGGATGATGTTTAGGATTGGAAAACTTCATATGTTGCATCACAGGTACTGAGCAAAGTGTCCGCTGTGGATGTTGGTCATCTGCTGTGGACATTGTGTGTCCGCTGTGGACTCTTAGAAATACAGAACGTCCGCTGTGGACACTGTCCACTGTGATGCCTTAGAAAAAAATTTGTACGTCCGCTGTGGATGTTGGATATCCATTGTGGACTTATTTCATCCGCTGTACACTTTTAGTTATCCGCTGTGGATGTTATTCATCCGCATTGTACTATGGCCATCCGCATTGGACTATGTTCATCCGTTGTGAACACTTAGTGTTATACTCATCCGATGTGGACCTTGGCTGTCCGCTGTAGACTTAGGTTGTCCGCTGTGGATACTTAGTACTTTAAGTCATCCGCTGTATATGTTACTCATGGGCTGTGAACACTTAGGATTTTTCTGAAATGTTGGGAATAGAGTTTAAGTGTTAAGAACTTATGTTTAATGGGTGTTTATGCTTGTTTTATGTTTCTAATGTTTTATTTACCTTCTTATGGGCTGATTGCTATGAATAATTACTACTGTTTCATGATATGTGAATTTAAGGTAATGAAAATTATAAAAGTATTATTCATAATAAATGGACACAAAGGAATAAAAGAAGGATAGTGAAACTAATAAATATTACCCTAGGGCCCTAACAATAGGTGAAAAGCCTTGCAAGCTTTTCCAACGGAGGTTCACGACCATGTTGTCGTTAGCTCAACTGATGTGTGGCTGTTTCAGCCCAAGAAAGGCACATCCGGGGTCTAATCCTTGTGATTGACCAATAATTTAATGGGATCCAAGTTCATGAGCAGTCTTCGTGCCTAGCATTATGGATCAACTGTCGGGGGTTAGCTACCACTTATTAATGTGTACCGACAGGGGTTCGGCATCTGTTGCCAAACAATAATGTAGGCTCTTGCTTTGTGTAATCCTAGTTAATGTAAGTGAAAGATAAGTAAAGAAGGAAAGATAAAGAATCTCTTAATGATGGATTATGTATGATGATGAATGATCACCATGTGAAGTTTACCAAAGTATATTTTCTATATTATTAAACTAGGACTCACTCAGCAACGCTGACTTTTTAATATATATATCACTTGGCAGGTAAGGATGTTGCTGAGGATGGCACGGCTGAAGCTACTTGGTGAATGAAGACTAGCATCCATCTCATGCAAGAAGAATGTTGTTATATTATAATACAATTAAGTACTCTTTTGGTGGTTTTAATCAACGATGTATTACTTGGCAAAAGTAATCATTAATGCAAGAAATGGTTTTTGGTTAAATTATTCTACTACGATTGTTTTCTTATAATAATGTGATTTAAGGCATTTTTTTTAATAATGAATGATGCTATGAATGACCAACTGTGGGGTCTCCGGGGATGAGGCCTTACATCCGGGTGTTACATAAAATAAATTTTAAGTACGTCTACAATCAATTAAACCAAATATCAAAATCCAAAGGCATCAGTCGGATGGGAACAACCCATTCCATCTATGTGCAAAATAAATGAAAGTCTGATAAACAAACGAAACGTACGAAATGAAAATCAATGCGAATCCACAGATCCGCTGTTGTTCTCGGGCTCATCATCAGGCTGCTCCTCAGGTTATTCCTCTAGATCTTCTTTAGGTGCCTTTTCAGGTTCTTCTTCCGGGTCTTCTTCTTTAGGTTTCGGCACTACATTTAGTGCGTTGATTTAGCCTTCCATGATATCAAGTCATTGATGATTTGCTGCGATGTCCTCCTTGTCACCAGCTACGCTTTCAGTTAGAGTCGTAACACGGCCCACATGCATGTTGTGACGATCGATAATGGTGTTGAGTCATTTCTTCAGTTCCTCAATCTCTTCCCTGGATTCCCTCAATCCTTTTTTCAATGCCACATTGTCATCCCTTAATTCTGCGACGTGCTTACGCTCGACATGTAGAGTGGCAGCCAGAGCAGCTATGGCCAGCTCAGGCGGACAAGTAAGAGAAGGCAGAATAGGCGCATTAGGGTTTCTATAAGGAGCGGATCTAGTCCAGGGTCGATGCTCAGGAGGGAGAGGAACACGTTTATCCTGAATCAACTGAGTCATGTATTGAGGATAGTACTCCCACTTATGGATCGGCAAGAAACGAGGTAAGGTAAAAGGCTGGTCATAAAC
Organism: Flaveria sonorensis; assembly: GCA_025506505.1. Taxonomy (NCBI): domain Eukaryota; kingdom Viridiplantae; phylum Streptophyta; class Magnoliopsida; order Asterales; family Asteraceae; genus Flaveria; species Flaveria sonorensis. The sequence goes on along the minus strand of CM046437.1, from coordinate 615,520 downwards.
GAACTCATCAGCATCATTAGGGCACATAGGCCACTCATCTAAATCTAAAGATGAAGGCGGAGAATTAGGGTGAACGGGCCTTTTTTCCAGAGAAGAAGAGGGTGCAAAAGAAGAAGATGCCATTCTTGCAATCAACAGCTCACAGGAATGAACAAAAGCAAGCAATCCAACAAAGCAAAGCAAACAAGGTCAGCAAACAAAACTAAACGTGTCTATATGCGTGTAAGTAAGGCATCAGGCTGTAGTCTAAATGCAATGCAAATGAGATGCAAATGTATTTTAGTTTGCTATAACCATTGGCTCTGATACCAATCTATCACACCCTCAATTTCCACAAATGGGGTTTTACCGTTAGACGCGTGACATACAAGGATCTCAGCTGATAGCTACACCAAACGACACATTAATTACAAAACATAGTTGTTTCATTATGATCAGAAATTCCCAAAAGCATAATTAATAACGAATTCATGAAAGCATTTACGAAAACGTAAACATTCATAATTTAAACAACGCAAAACACCCTCAACCCAAAGAAATATAATTTACAGAAAACATTGTTTAACCGTTTAAAATACTCAGAATGTATGAATAGTGAAATGCTCCTAGTCGTGCACACATTAAGAACCTGAAAGAAACATGCCAAAAGTGTCAACATAGGACTGGTGAGTTCACAAGTTTGATAAATAGTAATATAATCGAAAGCAGATCCAGTAAACAAAGTAATATCAGTAGATAGCTAGTCTACATAACAGGTTACATAGTGTATGAAGTTCGCAACCGAAGCTGAGAAATATAAGTATGCCTCGGCTGTGGTTACCACACCACAACAACAAAAATTAGGTTAATTAAATACCCATTTGACGTGCAGCCGTGCTAGCGCGACTAGCCCGGGTGCGGTTTGTCAAACCTAGTAATCATGCGATAATTAATTAATGGTTCGAAAGTGAGGACTTAAAATGATACAACACTAGTAATCATGCGATAATTACAGTAATACATATCAAATGAGTAAATGTTTAAAAATGAACATGTTTCTTTTCCCCAAAAAGAATATATGAAAGTGGGGCTGTAGAACTCACCTCGAATGCACAACAACAAATAAATGAGAGCACAAATGATTTAGTTTCTATTAAACTGGATTTACATTGATATTATATTAATATAGTTCCCAAATTTTTTTAACAATACGGTTTTACATTCCCGACTCGGTTACAAGGCTATTCATCGATCTTCCCCCATTTACATGCAAGCACACTCGAACACCAATTTACCTTTAATACATGAGATCCAAATATTCTCGCTTAAACCAAATCATGTATAAAGACACTCTTTATACATTTTAATTATGACTTTCTATTATAAAACCCATATGTTTCATAATGCTTCTCTCACACAACACAAACGCACAACGACCTAAACGAAAACACACATAATATATATTACACACACATAATATGTATTATACACACATAATATGTATTATACACACATATAATATATATTACATACACATGTAATATATATTATACACCACATTCAATATATATATATATATATTATGCACATATAATTACCATACGTACATACACCACATACATATTTTTTATTGCAACCACCAATAAATTATATATATATATATATAATTAGGATATCCAAACCACAACCCATTGAATCCACACCCCGTTCATATTAACACATATAAACATCCTTGACATATAATTACTTACCCCACAAAGCATACAAGTGACTTTATATCTTAATTTAGCACACACATGCATAAAGTAATTCAAATACCCATGTTGATATCTCACTGTCATCATAATGACCACCCACACACACATAAATATATATATATATATATATATATATATATATATATATATATATATATATATATATATATATATACACATTCTAGAACACCTCCATGGAAACAATCAGTGAAACATTTACGCACAACCAAAATAGATTCATGCCCAACATCGATGCACGCGCACAACACACATAAGATCGAATGAATCACCCTCTAGAACCTAACCGCAATCTAACACCAATAAAACATGCATAAATCTAAACATCTACATATAACTACACGCAGATGATCAAACGTATCACACATACACAACCCGATTTACCACAACCCTTGTACCCCAACGCAATCATACGCGAAAACCGTAACCCGGATTCTCGAAATCGTATCGTTACGAACATGAGTAAAGATTGAGAAGGATTGTACTGAACATGTCTGTTACGATTGAATTTCGATGCTGCCGGCGGTGGTTTGCAATGAAAGAAGTTGTTGGTAACGATCGTTGTCGCTGAGGGGCTGCATGCTTGCGGTTGAGGGGCGGGAAGTGTTGCCGGTTGCCGTCGGTCACTAGAGAGGGGAAGAGAGCCGAGAGAGCGATGAATGAGTAGGAGATTAGGATTTAGGTTATGGTTAGTCGATTATAAGGGGAGGGAGTGGGCCGAGAGATCATGTATTCGGTTGAGGGGCTGCTTATAGATAGATTTTTATATTTATTAATTTAATAATCAATTACTTTAATTATTGTTAAATGGTTGGGTAATTTAGCTAAGGTTTAGATTTAAATAGATAATGTTTAATATTATTAAATTTATTAAACACAAATTTAATAAGTACATGACAAGTAGCGGAGAATGGTTAAATAACGGAAATTAAAATCTTGGTGTTAAACTGCGAACACGGGACATCATGTAGGAGCCTTGGGTTCCTTTCCCAGTACATGAGGTACTGAGGATGACGATGACAGATCTACGGTGCATGTTGTGTGTACGAAGGTAAGAAGACAGAGTAAGTGTGCATGAGGTACTGATGATGACGATGACCTATCCACGTCCATTCATAATGCTTTACATTCACAAATACAACAAAGAGTAACATCTAACATATTAATCTTATTCGAGTAAAAGAAAATAAAAGAGAGAATTACACAACCATAACATTTATAACCATATTAATAATTCTTGATAAATAAGTTTAGGTTACTCATAAAGTAATAAATCAACATAAAAAATTCAAAGTTTTTTAATTGGGTGAAAAACAATCCTTCCCACACAGGTTAAGAATAAGTATGCATACTAAAGAAATAATCAATAAATTAGTTAGAAATGATAGACCCATCACTATCTTCCTTTGCCTTCTATGGATCCTCCTCCGATGTTTCCTCTGGTTTCTCCTAGGGTTCTAGTTGCTCCTCCAACTCATGTATTCATGCAGTAACCCGAAGTATCTAGTTCTGCATATCTATCAAATGGGCAGTGAGATCTGCACCTTGAGTCCTCAAAGTTCCAACTTCTTTAGCTTGCGCATTGTGGTTATCTACCAGATTCAGCCATACCTCCTCGAGAGTATTCAATGTAACCAAACGATTTCACTTGCTACACCATATTGCACGCAGTCATGAGAATCCACTAGGGCAGTAAAATCCCGTTAAAAGGGGCAGGGTAGATAGGTAAGGTAGGTGGAGCCTTCGGATCGAGGCTATATTTTGACTTATTATATGGGTTAGGTTTAAGTTGGTGTTCACAGAACAACATATCTAATTTGTTTAATGGACTAGCTTGTTTTACACCCTCCATATATTGTTATAATCGATAGTCAGTAATATTGATACTAACATATGTATTTTGTAATTCTTTGTTACATTTGAATTTACGTGTTCATCTGTCTCTACTGGTGTTGATTGTAATTGCATGATCATTGCTATATGTTCTTAATGAATATGAGGCTAGACTGCTTACAGATGAATTGTTTATGGTGGATTATGGTGACACTAAAAACCAAACTTTTATATAAATTGTAATTGAAAGGATATTTCTTAATAAAAGTTGAGTGTGCAGGTTTCAAGTATTTATCGTCAATCGGTTTGTATTTATTTGTTAATGGTTTTGCATGTAGAATTCTGTTTTGTGATTACTTTGAAAACAAATCCCTTGGATTGCGTAATGTCTTATTAAACTTGTTAATATAATAATTTTGGGTTTGGATTTACGTATTGGGTCATAGCTAGGCCTATTTGTTTATTGGGTTTTGTTCGTGCTTAACATAATATTTTGGGCCAAATAAAAGAAAATTTTAGCCTCTTATTTTAATTTTATCACACTTCTTAAACCATAGCTTCCTCAGATCAAACTCAGAAGGTACAATTGTAGTCTTATTAGTATGTGAATGCTGTGGTGGTCAGTAAACCTCACCAAACTTAGTCTGATTATTTATCTCAGCACCGATGATAGTCTCATCATCAATAAATATATTAGTAGTAGTCTTCTCAACATCCTTGCTTATGCGCACTAACTTGGTAAGCAAATCAATCATCCTTTCGCTATTTTTATCTCCACCATATGTATGATATATATTTAAATTAGTATCAGCAAGATCAACATTAAACACTATCTCCTCAACATCATCATCTGACGTATCATCACTTAGATCATTCAAATCAGCTAAGCAATTAAGCTTTTCATCTTCAAGCTCTAACATATCAGTAATCATCTTAGATACAACAACATTTGTTATAAATGATAACACACATGTAATCTTAGTGTTTGTAACAACAGCCGCAGGTTAGTCTCCGACTCCTTCATATCACTATCATAATCAATTACCTCTATTTTAGCATCTACAACAATCAAAGTTTTAGCATTAGCGACAATCAAATCTCCTAACTCATCAACTTTACCTTCATCCATATGAGTAACAACAACTACAGGTATAACCTCAATATCAGTCGATGCCTCGAGATCATTGCCCTGATCATCATCATCACACACTCTAGGGACCAACAAATCTGTCTACATAACTTTATACTAGCTGGTGTTCTCTCCCCTTGAAGATCAAGTCTTTGAGCTATAGCAAGAAGCTAATCCTTCAGAATCTCAATCTAAACATTATGTCGCTCGATTATGCTCATAAGCAATACATTAGATAATCTCAGGTATGATATAACAGAAGCACCTGTTCCAGGAAACCTCAAACTTGGATTTGGACATCGAAAACACAAGTTCTCGAACATCCAAAATTTCATTAATATACGCAGCGGAACATACAAAATTTCCATTGTTTAAACATTTACATCAAAAGATTACTTTAGCTATCTATCTAAAGTCCTATGCCAGGATGCCAGTCTCGATCATATGCCAGGTAGCTCTCCCATCCATGCCAAGCTCACCCCAAAATGTATAGCATACATGTCAATCTAATATGCATACAAAAGTCAGCGACGCTGAGTGAGCTCTAGGTTTACTGTAACGAAACTTTATCATTAACATACACTTAATCATACTTTAACATCACATAAACTTTAACTTTATTCATCATCGTTATCGAACTCGCTCGATAACTATACTTTAGCTTTTACTTTAATATTTATTTTATCATTTACTTTATCGTTGCATTACGCATACTTTATCTTTACTTTATCTATACTTTAGCTTTATTCGTTTACTTTATCTTTGAACTTAGCACAAAGCTTCGCTCCTTTATCAGGTGAGAACGCAACAAATGCCATTCTTCTTTAGCAGGCAGGCATACCTAAAGTATAGCCCCTTTGTGAGAATGTAACGAATGCACCATGCAAAACTCCTTTAGCGGTTGAGCACACCAATGTGTAGCTCCTATGTGAGAATGCACCAAGCATAACTCCTTTAGCGGTTGAGCACACCAATGTGTAGCTCCTATGTGAGAATGCACCAAGCATAACTCCTTTAGCGGTTGAGCACACCAATGTGTAGCTCCTATGTGAGAATGCAACGAATACAATTCTCCTTTAGCAGTGCTTGCAAGACTTCTTTAGCATGCTTTAACGTTTTCACAACTGTGCTTTATCAGGTAACTGTTCTTGAATTATTATTCAAGTTCTTTAATGTTTTCACATTTGACTTACCATCTTTCTTTCGCCTTTAGCTGTAATGATACATATATACGTACTTTAATTCTTTAGCATTAAGTTCATCATTAAACCATCATTAACGCATGTTATAGTAACTGTCTAAGGTTTCATGCTAGAACATCGACATTCGCGCGAAAATTCATCTTTCGCGCGAGAACATCGTCAGTCATGCAAGTACTTTTGAAAAGTAACCACTTGCTGCGAAAAACTACTATTCACGAGAGAACTCGCTCCCTGCACGATAACTTTTCTGTTGCATGAAACTTTATCCATAAGTTATCACTTCTTTAACCACTTTAACGCTCAAAACGTGCTATAACTGTTTATATCATCATACAATATCAAAACATTCATTTAGGTATGCATATTAGCACCAAAACATAGAAAACACGTAAAAGAGAGGCCAAAAACTCGCCTTATGATATCTTTGCACACGAACAACACTTAAACTGAGAGTGTTTCGAGCAGAAGCTACATAATCATGCGTAATATCATTACATACGGTTCATACATGCATAAATACATTGAATATCGACGAATACATACCTTAGACACCACCTAGCACCAACTTCTCTCTTCTCAAGCACAACAGCAAGACTTTTTGCATGAAGTGGAGAAGATTGGGTGTCTGGGCCTATTTATAGTGTCTCTCTCTCTCCTCGCAGATGTTCTCGCCCGAGAACTGCCCTCTACACGGGAACTTTATGACTCGCGCGAGAACTCACCCTTCGCACGAGAACTTCACATTAATTCAAAATTTTGGAGTGTTACAAGTCCACCCCCCTTATTTGGGTTTTGTCCTCGAAACCCGTTATTCACCAAACAACTAAGGGTAATGGTGTCTCATCTCATCTTCGGATTCCCAAGTGGACTCCAACCCCTTTCTATGCTTCCACTGTACTCGGACGAGTGGAGCTACTTTATTCCTCAATCGTTTCTCCTTCCTATCTATTATGGCAATGGGCTGTTCCACGTAGTTCAGTCTGCCCACATCTTCCAGTGGAACATGAGTGTCTTCGTCTGCTAGACACTTACGTAGATGTGATACGTGGAAGGTAGGATGAATTCCACTCAACTTATCTGGGAGTTCCAGCCTATATGCCTCCTCCCCCACACGGGCTACTATCTTGAAAGGACCAATAAATCAAGAGCTTAACTTTCCTCTATTTCTCAATCGAATGATTCCTCTCCAAGGTGACACCTTTAGCATCACTCTATCACCGACGTTAAACTCAATCGGTCTTTGACGTTTGTCGGCATAGGATTTCTGCCTATCTTTAGCAGCTTTCATGTAGGCTTTAATTCTGTCTAACTTCTCATTGGTCGTCTCGATAACCTCGTACTCCCCAACTCCTTCTGTCCGATTTCCCCCTGACAAACAAGGATTCTACACTTCTGGCCATAGGGCATCTCATACGGGGGCATACCAATACTGGCATGGTAGCTGTTATTGTATGAGAACTCCGCTAACGGTAGGTGACTATCCCAGCTCCTTCCAAAGTCTATGATACATGCCCGAAGCATGTCCTCTAAGGTCTGGATAGTCCTTTCGGATTGCCCATCCGTCTGTGGGTGGTATGCTGTACTAATGTGCAGTCTGGTTCCCATCGCATCATTGAACTTCTTCCAAAATTTGTATGTAAACCGCGTATCCCTGTCAAAGACAATCAATACCAGCACACCATGATGGGTAACTATATCATTGATGAACAATTCGGCTAGCCGTTCCGAGTTATACGTCTCTCGGAAGGGTAGAAAGTGAGCACTTTTCGTCAGTCTGTCTACTATGACCCATATGACATCATAACCGTTTGCTGTATTAGGTAGCTTCTTTATGAAATCCATGGTAATATGCTCTCACTTCCATTCAGGAATTTCTAAGGTTTGGATTTTCCCGTATGGATTCTGATGCTCAGCCTTAACCTGGAGACAGGTCAAGCACCTTTCTACATGCCTTACTACGTTGGCTTTCATTCCTGGCCACCAATAATTCTTCTTTAGATCTTGGTACATTTTGTTAGTTCCCGAATGAATGGAGTAGCGGGTCTTGTGGGCTTCGTCTAACACTTTCTCTCGTAGACCTCTACGACTAGGGATCCGTATACACCCGAACCTGGTTTTGAGACCATTGATGTTTTCTTCCAGGTTTGTGACCTGCCCTTTCATCCTCTCCTCATTAACGTGTTCGGATTTCAGAGCTTCTTTTGAGCTTCACAGATTTGCTTTATCACATCAGGAGTCACAATCAACTGGTAAGATCTCACCCGAATTGGTTCCCGGTTTTCCTTCCGGCTTAGGGCATTTGCTACCATGTTAGCTTTACTCGGGTGATAATGAATCTCATAATCATAGTCTTTTATGAGCTGAAACCATCGTCTCTATCTCATATTAAGATCCTTTTGCTCGAAGAAATACTTTAAGCTTTTATGGTCCGTAAAAATTGTACATTTGACGCCATATAAGTAGTGTCTCCATATTTTTAATGCGAATACCACAACAGCCAGCTCCAGATCATGGGTGTGGTAGTTCACTTCATGAATCTTTAACTTTCTAGATGCGTGTGGTATGACTTTGCTTCGCTGCATTAGTACGCACCCTAACCCTTGATAAGAAGCATCGGAATAGACAATCAAGTCTTTATTCCCTTCTGGTAGCATTAACACTGGAGCTTGTGTCAATCTTCTCTTTAATTCCACGAACGCATTCTCTTAACTGTCGCCCAATTCAAACTTCACATCCTTCCCGGTCAACTTGGTCAGCGGTGTGGCAATCTTGGAAAAATCCTGAATGAACCTCCTGTAATAACCCACCAATCCGAGGAAGCTTCGGATTTCATACGGCGTTTTAGGCAAATTCCAGTTCATCACCGCCTCCAATTTAGCAGGATCAACCATGATTCCTTCTGGGTTAATCACATGACATGAAAACTGCACCTCGCGTACCCAAAACGCGCATTTGGAGAATTTCGCATACAACTTCTCCATCTTTAGAGTTTCCAGCACCTTATGGATATGACAGGCATGGTCTCCCTCATTCTTTGAGTAGATAAGGATATCATCTATGAACACTATCACTGATTTGTCGAGCATCGGTCGACAAACCTTGTTTATCAAGTCCATGAATGGTGCAGGAGCATTGGTTAGACCAAACGACATCACAAGGAATTCATAATGCACATATCGCATCCAAAATGCAGTCTTTGGGATATCCTGTTCCTTAACCTTTAGCTAGTGATAATCCGACTGAAGGTCGATCCTCGAGAACCAACTTGCACCTTGCAATTGGTCAAAAATATCGTCTATCCGAGGTAACAGGTATCTATTCTTCACAGTGAGCTTATTCAACACCCTGTAGTCTATACAAATTCGCATGCTACCATCCTTCTTCTTCACGAACAACCTTGGAGCACCCCAAGGAGAAATGCTTAGTCTGATAAATCCTTTATCAAGAAGGTCCTGTAATTGGGCTAGCAACTCATTCAACTTTGACGGAGCCAGACTATACGTCACTTTAGCAACAGGCTGAGCTCCTAGCACAAGGTCTATCTGAAACTAAATCTCCCAATCGGGTGGTACCTCCGTCAAGTCCTCAGGTAATGCATCCGGGAAAGCACACACCACGGGGACATCTATTAACTTTACAGTTTCAGCTTTAGCATCTTTAACGTATGCCAAGAACGCACCACACCCTCGTCTCATAACTTCTCTACCTTTATCATGGATATTATCTTTGAACTTCGCAGACTTTATCACCGTAAATCATGACTTTGCTACCATTAGGCACTTTCATTTGAATCATCTTCCTCTGGCAAACTATATTAGCCTCGTAGGCGGCTAACCAGTCCATACCCAACATAACGTCAAATCCTCCTAGGGTCATAACAAACAACCAAGCGTGGAATCTATGACCTTCTAATTCTATGCTACAATCCTCTAAGGCCTCAGTTATCTTAGTAGTCTTTCCAATTGCAGTTTCTACTTCAAACACATGATTTATGACTTGGCCTTAACATGCATCACCTCATAAAAGGTAGCAGCTATGAAACCCAAAATAAAAAAAAAAATAGAAGCAAGTATGTTTTTAACTAGAAACATACCTGACATGACATCAGGTTCTGCTCTGGCCTCCTCTCTTATCATCATGAAAGCCCTAGTCTTGGCCCTTGGCTTGTCACCAGCTTTCTTTTCTTTCCTAGTCTCCTTTCCTCTAGCCGAGTCAACCACATTCGCCTCTTTGCACTCTCGGCTGTAGTGTCCTAACCTGCCATATTTGTAGCACTTTACCAGATTAGGGCAATCCTTGGAGAAATGCCCCATCTTCCCGTATCTGAAAAGTAGGCTTGAACCGAGCCTGCATTCACCGGCATGCTTTTTCCCACATTTCCAGCAATCACCGGACGGCTCAACCTTCATCTTTTTGATCTAAAAAGAAGACCTCTCACTTCTTTCTCGTTTCACTTTCCCCGTCCAACTCTTCTTTTTCACTTCCTCAACGGGCTCATCAACCACCACATCATCATACACTATTCCACTCAGCTCCACCAAAGACTCGAAGGTCTTCGACCCGCTTGACTTCACATGGGTCCTAACCTTCGAAGGCAAACCCTTCACATAACACTTCATCCTCCTCTCCTCAGTACTTACTAGGTAAGGCACTAACCTGGCCATCTCGTTGAAGCTAGATGTGTACTGCCTGTGGTTCATACTTCCAGCTTGAAATCCCAAGAATTCCCTTTCCACCCTGTCGATCTCCTTCTGAGGGCAGAACATCCTTATTACAATCTCCTTCAGGTCATCCAACTTTAACTTCATGAACTCACGAGGGTCTTTAGTCTGTTTGATGGTTTCCACCAATGAAAAGCTTCATCCACAAGTGAGTGAGCTGCGAATTTCATAGCTTGGTCAGCCTTGCACTCACTAATCTTAGTCATCGCCTCCATTTCAGACACCCACTGGAGAGTGGCAATAGCACCACCCTTGCCATCCAGGCATGGAGGGTTGCATCCCTTGAAGATGCGGTACGAACACCCTTTGGCTAAATCCCCAACACCTTCATCCCCCTCATCCTTCCTCGAGCCTTCCCCGGTACCTTCACTGTCTTTCTTGCTAGCTTTGTTCTTTGCCTCCAACGTCCACTCCTTGGTTACCTCCTTTATGGCCTTTATCATGATCGAAGGCATGATGTCCTGAAGGATCTTGTGGACCTATGCAGTGATAGTTTCCCTAATAATAGGCTCCAAGGTAATCCTCTCTTCAGAATGATGAGAGTTTTCCTCGCTAGCAGTGTTAACAGAGTCCACATACACCTCCTCAGTCGTCTGCCTCTGGTTTCTGCTGACTGGTGGTCTACCCATACCACCACGAGCACCTCCTCGAGTAGCTTTTCTTCCAACCATAGCTTGCTATAAGATATGAAAGACTAAAAATATCATTCCAAGTAATAGTTTAGATCATGAAAAGTAATGTAAGTCTCTAATGACAGTGGCTAGTTGTAATTAACTACTTACTTTACTCTTCATGTCCTAAATATTTCCTATCCTGAGTCACATCAGCTCTCAATCTCACTATGAGCATTATAACCTCAAGGAATCTTTATCAGTCAAAACCCTCCTGGCATGGAGCTACTGGCACTGGCATCCCTAATTGATCCCATTCTCAGTTCGAGTCTAGACATCGGAGTGTCAAAATATCTCAAACTATGGCTTTGATATCAAATTGTAAGGCCCTGTTCCAAAAAACCTCACAGTTGGATTTGGACATTAGAAACACAAGTTTTTGAACATCAAAAATTTCATTAATATACGTAGCGGAACATACAAAATTTCCATTGTTTAAACATTTACATCAAAAGATCACTTTAGCTATCTATCTAAAGTTCTATGCCAGGATGTCAATCTCGATCATGTGCCAGGTAGCTCTCCAATCGATGCCAAACTCACCCCGAAATGTATAGCATACCTGTCAATCTAATATGGATAGAAAAGTCAGCAACGCTGAGTGAGCTCTAGGTTTACTTTAACAAAACTTTATCATGAACATACACTTAATCATACTTTAACATCACATAAACTTTAACTTTATTCATCATCCTTATCGAACTCGCTTGATAACTATACTTTAGCTTTTACTTTAACATTTACTTTATCGTCACGTTACCCATCCTTTATCTTTACTTTATCTGTACTTTAGCTTTATTCGTTTACTTTATCTTTAAACTTAGCACAAAGCTTCGCTCCTTTTTCAGGTGACAAAGCAACAAATGTGATTCTCCTTTAGCAGGCGGGTATACCCAAAGTATAGTCCCTATGTGAGAATGTAACGAATACCATCCTCCTTTAGCAATTGACCACACCGATGTGTAGCTCTTATGTGAGAATGCACCAAACATAACTCCTTTAGCTGTTGAGCACACCAATGTGTAGCTCCTATGTGAGAATGCACCAAGCATAACTCCTTTAGTGGTTGAGCACACCAATGTGTAGCTCCTATGTGAGAATGCACCAAGCATAACTCCTTTAGCCGTTGAGCATACCAATGTGTAGCTCCTATGTGAGAATGCAACGAATACAATTCTCCTTTAGTAGTGCTTGCAAGACTTCTTTAGCGTGCTTTAACGTTTTCAAAACTATGTTTTATCGGGTAACTGTTCTTGAATTATTATTCAAGTTCTTAACATTTTCACATGTGACTTACCATCGTTATTTATCCTTTAGATGCAATGATAATATATATTATATATATATATATATATATATATATATATATATATATATATATACACACGTACTTTAATTCTTTAACTTTAAGTTCATCATTAAACCATTATTAACGCACATTATACGGGGGTAACATTACATGCAAGAGTCCAAGGTTTTGCGCGAGAACATCAATATTCATTCGAGAACACCACCCTTTGCACGAAAACTCATCCTTCGCACGAGAACATCGTCAGTCGCGCGAGTACTTTTGAAAACTAACCACTTGCCGCGAAAAACTACTATTCGTGCGAGAACTCGCTCCCCACGGTTATCGCTTCTTTAACCACTTTAATGCTCAAAACGTGTTATAATATTTTATATCATCATACTATATCAAAATATTCATTTAGGTATGCATATTAGCCTCAAAACATAGAAAACACGTAAAAGAGGGGTCTAAAACTCACCTGATGATATACACATTAAACCGAGAGTTTTTCGAGCAGAAGCTACATAATCATGAGCAATATCATTACATATGGTTCATACATGCATAAATACATAGAATATCGATGAATACATACCTTAGACACCACCTAGAACCGACTTCTCCCTTCTCAAGCACAACAGCAGGACTTTTCGCATGAAGTGGAGAAGATCAGGTGTCTGGGCCTATTTATAGTGTCTCTCTCTCTCCTTGCAGCTATTCTCGTACGGGAACCTCCAGTCACACGAGAACTAGCCTCCACGCAGGAACTTTATGACTCGCACGAGAACTCACCCTTCGCGCGAGAACTTCACCTTCGTTCAAAATTTCGGGGTGTTACAAGCACGCTCTCAAGTAAGTGTGGATAGCTTAGAAGTTTGTGATTACATCAAAGAAAATTTTGAATCTTAGAGTCAAGAGGATCAACTAGAGCTAAAGCAAATAAATATGCAGAAGTATGGTGTCGTGTATCAGCATAAATTTCGTCAAAGAACTTGGTAGTGAATGGTGTATACTCATAACATACTGGGATAAAAGTAGGTGGTGTGGATACAAAAGTTGGTACGATAGTGCTATCAATAATATAGGTTTTGGAGGTATACAGATGGGCGCGCAGAAGCCGGAACTGCAGTTGCAACAGGTGAACTAATGTCACTACTAGTCACTACAACATCCTTAGGGTAACCAATGTATCATACAACCGGTGAAGTATCACACAAAAATGGTGGTCTAAACACATGCAGCTTCTTCTGTTTTGGAAGGCCCCACATCATCATCAATGTCTAATCTATTATCTATGTTTTAGTTGTCAATTTGCGCCCACGAGAAAAAGAAGTAGGAGGAGGACCCTGAGTCTTCTTCCTAGCCAAAGTCTTATGCCCCAGCATTAAAACTCTATGAATGCGTATTATAAATATTGCTTTTCAATTGAGTTAAGTACATCAAAATGTACGCTGTCGTCACACGCCGGATTCAGGACACCTTGGGCACGTGAACAGGATCGGCCAGTATCATACATTGGGTCATAATTTTATTTTTTAAAATAAAATCTTATCAATGTTCTAAAGAATCAATGAAAGTCTTTAGAATGCTTTGTAAATAATAACATTATTGGTCGATTTTCATTTTCATTTCTCAAATTTAAGGTGATCAATTCTAATATTGATCAAATATTGAAATCCTCTCTTTGAGATGTATCTCAATACTTGGGGTTGAAAACAACCATATATTTCAAAATAACAATTTATGAAATCTTTAATAATTTAGATTGTTTTAAAAAAAAACCGTTACACTCTAAAATATAATGTACGACAAGAAAGAGCCACAAAGTCTAACTACCAAGTCTTCACATTCTTCAAAATTGGCATTTGCATGATAAAAGGTTTACTAGTAGCATATCAACTTGTTTAAAATGTACATATGTAAATCATATACCAGAACATGAAATGTTAACATATAGGCTAGCGAATCATGTTACCCAACATTTTGTAATAGCATAGCCAGCATGATCAATACTAAAAATCATTAAACAACTTGTTTTATAATTGTCGTATTTGTTGACATGGCCTATATCAGGCAGCTGGTATACACTAAACTCATCCAATTCATATATGTTGAAATGAATTCAGCCATATTATGGCATAACACACAGTCACCCATCAATGCTATATCCTCGATCGATATCCGTATCCTTATCATGCTCGCTTAAACCCTTGCTTAAAAAATTAATATAGTCGCATGTTGATTTTTACAAATCGAAATGGTTTTAACATATCAAGATTTTATAAACATTCTTAAAAATATTTTATAAGAATTTGTGCATGTAGACATTGTATGATTTTGAACTTTAGGAGACATATTCATCTTAATTAGTGTGCTAAACCCTTTGCTTAATGCTTTAAAATTCCCAAACAGCACCACCTCTATGATCCTGAGGTCGAAGGAGGTATTAGACTAGCTTAAACGTGGTATAACATGGGTACTAGCATAAAGTTACCTCTATAAAATGTCACCTTTTTGTCTGAAAATAGCAAGTATTTATAGTCTAATCGGGCCCACCATTGTAGATGCTAAGCGAGGTGGTAGCAATCCGCGACCAAGCTACGATGACTGAGAACATTCTTACCCAATCATATATCAACACATGTCACTTTCAGAAGCCTTGTCATTAGACATGTGTCACTCCATTATAACACATGTTAGCCTCTTGATCCTCTTCAGCATGCCACATGTCAATACATGAGGGTTTTGCTTGGTGAACATGAAGCAGACTGTTACAAGGTTGTTGGTCCAGATGATGGTTAGAACGTGCTTTTGATGAAGATTTAACACTGAAATCCACAAGATATCACTAAGTCTAATAGCTTGTGGAGTAAGTAATGAGAGAATATGAACCCAAATCAAACATAATACTTATATTTAAGAGGATTTGTGAAGAACAAGAAGAATAATGGTCAAATGTAAGAAATATAAGCTCTTAGCAATATACCCATAATCAGTGAACTCAAATATGTAATATCAATGAAGTTCCAAGAGTTACATAATGATGAACAAAGATACATATATATACGGACCTAGTACTACGAAACTATATGCACCATGGCATGAGAAACTACCGGTGAAGCTGCAGTTTCGCATGTAGTTTCGCTTGCAGTTTCGCATGCCACAGAATACAAAATAAGACAAAAGTAAACTAGATCCTATTAAAATAATATCTAAGCTATCATAACCTATAACTAAACAATAGAAAAACAAACATCAAGGTGAATACTACCCTATACTTGATCATCAACACTCCCCCTTAGGGGGTATTCACCTGCCAGGTCTTCAGAATCAGCTCCAGCCTTTGCTTGCTCCATCATTCTCGCCAAGTCTCTAACTTCTGCCTCCAGATCTTCATGTTCTTGCACACTCTTTGCAAGCTACTTAATCTCTGATCTCACACCTCGAGCTTTGTTTGCTAACATCTTAAACAAGCTGACCTTTGTTTTAGTCTATTCTCCTGCTCTGGCCTTAATCTGATTCTCACATAACACCTTCAGATCATCATCACTGAATGAGAAGACCTCCATAGGGTCAAACAACCTTATTTCATTTCCATCTTTCACCCTCACCATTGCTTCACCTGTTTGGTTATCACAGAACCACTTCTCGAAATTTTGCAGTCTAGAAGGTTGTTGATCAGGTATCCTTACTCTATTAACGGTCTTTGGTGACTTTTTTTCAACACAATCTTTCCTTTCTGGTCACCCAATCTAGATCCTTCTTTGATTGTCTCCTCTTTGGCTTCATATATCCAAAAGCTTCAAATTTATATTTTATGCCCTGATGGATCTCATTCTCCAACAAAGTAGTACGGTCACTCAAAGATGAATCTAGGAGGGGAATCTCTGCCAACCTCCTCAAATCCTACTTAGGAAGGGTCTTAAACGCCTTCCTTTTGTGCAAATAAGAGATTCCCCCTCCATGCCTTTTAATCATAAACATCTTTTGCTTTGAGCTGTACTTCCAACTCACAATCTTCTTATCTGACTCCTTCCTTCCTACTTCTTTAATGTTCTGAAATAGAAGGGTTTGCTTCTTTGGTTCCTCCTTTTTAATAAACCAATCCTCCTTGCTCAACTCAACCACATCTCCTTTGATTGAACTCCATTGAGCCATATAAGTCATTGGCCTCTCATCAACTATGTAAAATTCCTGCTCAAAATCATAGTCCACCAACTGCTCTACCACCTCCTCCTCCTTATCTATTAAGTTAAGCTCAACATTCCCTTTATCACCTCCTTGACTCTCCTTCCTGATCAGTTGATCAACATCCTCTCCTTCTCAACTCCTTCTCCACTACTTTCACCGGCTTCAAACCCAACACCACTACCACCAGCTTTACCTCCAACATCAGCTTCATCACCACGAACATCACTTTCACCAGCTCCAGAGATTCCACCAACACTACCTCCAACTCTCGATCCTCCTACACCACTCACAACTGCTCCTCGGGTCTTATGAATAAAAGGGAACTTGGATGTGTCAGTCATTTCACTGATTTGTTGAACACTAAGTACATTGGCAGCACCAGTAGTCCTCCTTAGATCACTTACTTCTTTCAACAGCCTTCTTATCAATTCTTGTTGGCTTAACATAACTTTCTTCATCTCATCAATCTCTAAACCCCTTATTTTCTCCCTCTCATCTGAGGTTATTATCTTGGTTTTTATCATGCTTAGCTCATTTGATAAGGATGTATTGACATTCCTAATCATATCCTCATCAAACTCTGATCTTACATCCCTCCTTGCCCTCTCAGCTTCTCCTGCACGCCTAGTCTCAGGAATGACTGGCTGCTTGCTCTTACTCCTCTTTTCCCGTATATGGGAATTAGCTCTAATTGTTTTCTTAGCACTCTTCTTCTTTCTCTTCTTTCTTAGTTCCTCCTCAATCTCATCCAATTGCTCTTTGAAGGTCAAATCAGTCTCCTTTATGTACTTCTTTCTCTTTCTAATCTCCTCAACATTTCCCCCGGTCTCTGTTGCTCTTCTTCCCTCAAGAGGGATCAAAATCTTGATATAATTCCACCTTTCTTCTGTATACATGCTCTCCAGCAGATATGTGATCTTTCCTGAAAAATCATGCCTGGAAGCAACACAGTCACCAAAGATCCTCGGGTTCATTTGAGTCAATCTCAGTTCATCTCCAAGCTTATGGCTTTAGATAATCTAGAATGATCTGAATGAATCTTGGATAGAGCAGCCACTTATCCTTTTTTAGAGCAAAGATGTTCTCTAACAGCTAGTCATGAAAGATCTAGGCTATGTTTGCCTTTTCACCTTTATAGAACATAATCATAGCTATGGACCATTTCAGATTTAGCCCATTTGATCATCCCTTCCTATGATCCAAACTGCAAATGAAGACATGAGCTATAAACCTCCACTCCTTTAAGAGAAATGACTTCTTGATCTCCTTTCGCTTCTCGAAGTCGGTTCCCTCGTAACCAATATCCTTAAATGCCCTAATCACCTCAGAATCAGTCATCTCTACGCTCTCCCCATGTCATCCTCCAGACGCAGGGCCTTGGCCACTGTCTCAGCCAAGATCTCAAATAGCTCTCCCTGAATTGAAGCTTTGATAATCCTCTGCTTGGCATCATACTTAGCCGTTCTCCTAGACTCTTTGATCTGTTTCTCATCAATAATAGGCGAGTGAGAAATGGCATAGTAGATGGAAGATCTCTTCAACCAATCAATGGCATCTCTATAGCCTGCAGACTTTGGATCTTTATCACTCAGGTACGCCACCACGTTTGGTCTGGGATCAAACTTCAAACTCCCCATAGTGGCTGCAGGTGAAACCGAGAATTCGTTAGATCACAAAAGATTACAAAACATTTAAAATTTTATAATTTTAATTGATATTATTTATTTACTATTTATTATTATTATAAATTAGATAATCAAATAATAATATAATTTAAATTTTTTAGTTAGTTTTGCATATAATTTCACAAGAAGAAACTATTGTTTCGCACAGAAGAGCATAGGTTCACAAGGACCAACGAAACTGAAGAGAGTACACATGAGAAACTATAATTTCACAGCCATGAAATTCTCTTGGTGTGAGAACTATAGTTTCGCAACGGGAAGCTATAGTTTCGCAAAGAGAAACTGTAGTTTTGCATTGGGAACTATAGTTTCGCATGGACTCCGAAACTATAGATTCGCAAAATCCGGGCGAAACTATTCGGTGCACACGGGCAGCATGACTAGATAGTTTCGCACAGATCAGTGAACTTTCGTTCAATTTCGCACCAAGACACCTTAGTTTCGTACATTGAATGTGTGAAACCCAAAAGTCACCAAAAGTCATTGAAACTATCTTTTGCTTAAAAACGCAAACAAAACACATCCGAAGGTTCGAAACTTGTTCAGAAACGAGATTTACCGGTTAGTTTTGCACAAAAACACTTCAAAACTCGATTTTGAATCCTTAGCTAAAAGGAGGTTCGTTTTTTAAATGAAAAGGGGGAATTTCATAGGTGGGGAAACAAATGACAAAACTGGTAATTATACACCACAAATTCGCATGTGCCGAAACTATAGTTTCGCATGGAGAAACAATAGTTTCGCGCAGCCAACGAAACTATAATTTCGCTCGCAGAACCAGGTCAGAGAAATTGTACTTTCGTATAGCGAAACAATTGTTTCGTATAGAGAAATAATAATTTTGCGATGACCATTTTTTTATGTAAAAGGAAGACTTCTCAACCCACGAGACTTGACAACAAAAATTTTAAAAAATAAAGCACTGAGGCAAGGATATCGGACAAGCTTTTGCAAGAAATCATCTAGAGAGTCGAGGATTGATGGGATTGCCAATATGCTTGTCCATTTAAACCCATGCCATATTCTTTTCAATGCAAACTTGTAACAAAGTTTTATCATGTTTCGGGTTCGATTAAGAATGCTTAAGAAACTTGGTTCCCACAGTCATTCGGCAAAGAACTCATCACATTATCATGGTTTATAGAGTTGAATCATTGATTCTGCTTGAAATTTTCTGGAATGGACACAAAATGGATCATATGATATACATAAGGATGGATGAAGGGTGGATGATCAGAGCTCCAGGTCTCTCACGTATAACAGAGAAGATAATTATTTAATCAAAATGATGATAACTTAAGGTCTATACTCACTTATAACAGAGAAGATCATCATTTGAGCGTTTTGATAAAAGCTTCAGGTTTATACTCATGTATAATAGAGAAGATCATGTCTTCAGGTCAAAGCTTTCGTATAGCAGAGGAGTTGGACACGCAATTTATTCAGGGCTAAAGGATGGGGAAAATTTGGTAATACAAGATCAAACACAGAAATTAGCCACTGTCAACACAGATTTTGACAAGATTTGTAACTTTATGCAAGCCGAGATGACATGGAATAAGCCTTATCACTGAGGTTGATCTTTAGTTACGTCACACAGTCACCGTCTACTTCGTTTTAGGCCACGGGGCCTACCAACATATCCCAACACAACGCCTCTGACATCCTTCAAACACTATCCAAGCTTCCTAAATCCTACACCAAAGAAATGATAAGATTATATATAGAAAAACTTAAATAGCATTAGAAGAAAAATATAAACGGTCAAAGTATATTCTCCCCAAAAATTTCTATTAAAGTGCAACAAAAGAAATTTCCTTGTAGACGGAGATACACTTCGGGAAAGTGTGGGTGTTGAAACTTCTTATCACGCAAATTATAAAGAATAGATTTGTTTTTTTAAGAATAATTAAAATCAGAATACTTATGAAATAGTTACAGATTGCAACCAGAAATCAGAATACTTATGAAATAGTTACAGATTGCAACCAGAATTTTCCCTTAAAAAGAAATTAGACCCAACGTATTGATCAACTCATAATACCAAAGTTTATCAAATGTTTTTGTGAAAAGATCAGCCTTTTAACTTTTGGTGTCAATGGGAATAATGTCAATAAAACCCTTTTCTTGTACATCTCGGATTGCATGAATTCTACTTTCAATGTGCTTGGTGCGAGTATGATGAATTGGATTTTTGGCAATTCCAATGGCTGCTTCATTGTCGCAAAAGAGCGGCGTGTGAAGAAAATTAATCCCGTAATCCATCATTTGATGTTGAATCCACAACACTTGAGAACAACAAATTGAAGCAGCAATATACTCAGCCTCCCCTGTTGATAGAGAAACTGGTGTCTGCTTCTTGCTTTGCCATGAAACTAGGCAATCCCTCGAGATATTGGCATCCGCCCGTAACTTAGTTTCTATCAAGCTTACAACCAGTATAATCTCTATCAGAGTACGCATGAAGTTCAAATTTTCCTCCCTTCGGGTACCAGAGACCCAGACGGCGAGATCCCTTTAAGTAGCGGAAGATATGTTTAATAGCTTTCTTATGGGATTCTTTGGGATTGGCTTGATATCGAGCATAGTAACACACAGCAAATGTAATATCTGGATAACTCGCTGTGAGATACATTAGGGATCCAATCATAGAATGATATCAATGAGCATCAACTGGCTTTCCATTGTCATCAGGGGTTAAGCGGGTTGTGCAGAAAAAGGAGTAAGCTCGGGAGAAGCATCATTCATGTTGTACTTCAATAGGATTTCCAGAATATATTTCTCTTGATGAATGAGAATTCCATCTGGCTTTTGATCGACCTGTAATCCTAAGAAGAAGCATATCTCCCTCATCATACTCATTTCAAAGTGCTCTTTCATCACTTCTTCAAACTCTCTACACAACTTCTCATTCGTTAAGCCAAAGATGATGTCGCTGACATATACTTGAACAATAAGAACATCTCTATTAACATCCTTTTTAAACAAAGTCATGTCTATAGTTCCACGAGTGAAGCCTTTTCCGAGGAGATACTGTGTTAGGGTTTCGTCCAGATTCTAGGAGCTTGATGTAATCCATACAAGGATTTATCCAGTTTGTAGACTTTTTCAAGAAAATCTGGATCTTCAAAACCCGCTGGCTGGCAAACATAGATCTCTTCATCAATAGCTCCATTCAGGAAGGCACATTTGACATCCATCTGAAAAACTTTGAAGTTTTTGCGAGCAGCATGAGCAAGGAAAATCCGAATGGCTTCAATCCGGGCTACAGGGGCAAACACCTCTGTGTCATCAATCCCCTCCTCCTATGCAAAGCCTTGAACAACTAGCCTTGATTTGTTTCTAATCACAACTCCATGATCATCAGGTTTGTTCTTGAATACCCATTTTGTACCAATTGGATACTTATTTGGAGGAAGATTAACTAGTTGCCACACTTTTAGTTTTCTGAACTGTTGAAGTTCGAACGACATTAACTCAACCCAGCTTGGATCTTGAAGAGCCATGGTGACATTTTTGGGAACGACTTGTGATAGAAATCAAGCAAAGAGACATTCATTGATAAGCCCAGATTGGCTTCGAGTCCTAACACCATCAGATATTGAACCAATGACATAATCATGTGGGTGGTGTTTTAGAGTTTTAAAGTTAGTGTTGAGGGTTGAGGAATTGGAGGAAGTGGGTTGTGGGGAAGATGGTTGTGAGGTTGATGATGGTAAGGAGGATGGTTGATTGGAAATAGGACATTATGGAATTTGTGATAGTGTTAAAGGGATTTGGTTTTTAGGTTCAGGTAGGAATTTTGGTTAAAGGTGAGTTAGTAGTTCAGGTTGAGGTTGAGGTAGTGGTTCTGGTTGTGGTTGAGGTGGTGGTTGAACGGGAATGAAAGGTTGACCACTTGATGAAGGAACGTCATCGTCAGGGAAGGATGGTAGATTGAATGAATTTAAAACGGTGTTCGAATCATAGAACCAATCTGGATCAGAACCAACGTTGGAAACATTCGACTCTTACCAATCAACATAGAAAGATTCTTGCACTATTGGGTTCGTTTTTGAATACTCTATAAGCCTTTTAAGTTGAAGAGTATCTGACAAAGAAACATTCATCTAACACTGCTCCAAACATAGAATTTTGAGCTTGAGTATTTAACAACGTGCATGAGCAACCGAAAGGACGAAAGAAGTCAATCAATGGCTTACGCTTGTGAAAAAATTCATATGGAGTCTTCATCTTGTCTTTCATAATTACAAATCTGTTTAGAACATAGGAGGCACAGTTGACTGCTTTTGCCCAGAAAATAATAGGAAGTTTAGATTCTATGAGCATAGTCCGGGCTGCTTCAATAAGAGTGCGATTCTTCCTTTCAGCAGCACCGTGCAGTTGAGGAGTTCGGGCTGCACTGAATTGTTTGAGGATTCCTTTGCCTGCACAGATTGAATCAAAGATCTGATTTCTAAACTCTGTCCTGTTGTCGCTTCGAATCGCCAACACTTTCTTGTTGCTGATATTCTCAATTGTTAAAATCAGCTTCTGTAACACCTCTGCTGTCTCCCCCTTATATGCTAGGAAACAAACCCAAGAAAATCTAAAAAAATCATCTGTAACAACAAGACAATAAGATTTCTTAGCAATACTCTTCACACTTATTGGACCGAACAGATCATAATGTAATAACTCAAGAGGATTAGAAATTGAGTTTTCTTGTTGAGGCTTGTGTGATTTCTTGTGATGTTTACCTTTAGCGCAAGATATACACTTTTCAGTTACTGAAAAGTCTTTTTGAGGTAAACATCTGACAAGATTATTTTTAACCAATTTGTTAATTTTCTTAAAATTCACATGGCCTAAACATCGATGCCAGAGAAATGACTCAGAGGGAGAAGCTTTTGACAAGAGACAGGTCATGGTGGATGTTGATTCTTTGGAGTTCATATCAAGCAAATATGTGTTGTTTTTACTTGGAGCTTGCATGATTATCAAATCATCTGAAACTGAAAATTCAGGCTTAAGAAACAAATATTCATTAGATTTAAAAAGCACATGAATATTCTTGTCATAAATTTGTGACACGCTCAAAAGATTGAATGCCAATTCAGGCACGAAATTTACCTTTTCCAAGGTTAAAGAACCATTGGATACCTCACCTTGACCTATCATTTTACCTCCCTTTTTATCACCCGCGAAAGCAACATATCCTCCATTGATTATTCGACAATTGGTAAGAAGGTCCTTCTAGCCGGTCATATGCCTGGAACATCCACTATCTACGTGCCATGTGCTATTGATAGTCCTTCTCCAATGTTCCTGGTAAATGAATTAAAGAAAATCATTTAGATACGTGGACCCAAACCTTAACAGGCTTGGTTCTGGGAGAAGATGAATTTGTACAAAAGAAACTATCAACAAAAAGTTTTATTTTATTTCCTAATGAGCGATTATCTACATTTCTATTTACAACCTCTGGACAATGCTTGACAATGTGATAATCTTTTCCACAGTTAAAACAACGAGATTTTAGGCCTTTTCTTTTATCTTTTTGAATTGGAATATTATCCATAATAATCTCTTCCTCACACTCAGACATAAGAGAGTCACAATCACTGTAAGTGACGTGCAATTCCTGTGATTTGTTTTCTAAGTCAAATGATCTGTCATGATTTGTGGATTCTTTTATCTCTGAAGTTTTACAATCATGTGAGGATGTTGTTTCACTTGGAGTAGTGATCCGAATGGGAGTGAAAGTGGGAATGGGAAGAGAAATGAATTTTTCAAAACAGTGATTTTGAAGAATGTTTTTCGTCATTACTAAGAATACCAACTTTTTCATTAATGCTTAAAACATCATTTTCATTTGATTCAGAAATTGTGGAATGAGAACAACTGAAATGCAAACTATCCAAAGTACAATCTATGCTACTAGAACTATTGTCTACAAAAGACTTTTTGGTATCTAAAGAACTAGAACTACTATAGCCAAGACCTCTACTTCCTCCATAATCATAATCTTCCCGAACCTCTTTATGATTCACACCTTCCAAACCTACAAACAGATTGTTAGTATCCTTTTTAATTAAATCATTTGTAGGATGAGGTGTAGGCATTGGAGAATAGCAAAAGGTGCTAGGCGGTGGGTAAACATGACTGGTTTCACCACAACCCAACCCTGTCTTAATTCTAGCTCCTCTTTTTTTGCTATAGAGTTCCTCTAGCTTCATTCTAGAAGTAGTCCATTGATCAAGTTTTGTTATAAGTTTAGTGGTCTTGAATTCAGCTAAAGTTACCCTTTCTGTCAAAGCATTTACTTCCATGTTTCTTTCAAAAAGAGTTCTTCTTAAATAATCATTTTCTTTTAAAGCTTCATTTAATTTTACAACAAATTTTGCCTCATTCATTTTAAGTTCCACATTTACCCTTTTAGTTCCCCCTATTTTCTTTTAATGTGTTATTCACTTTATAAATTCCCAACAGATGAAGTTTGCAAGCAGATGAACACATGTCTTGAACTACCTCATATGGAATCTCTATTATCTTCTTTTCTATAGCTAGGGCTTTCTCACAATTGCACACCCTTGATTCCACCTTCAACTCTTCTTCTCTTACAAGGTTTTTATCTTCACTCTTGTCTTTCTTTTCATAAGCATCCACCATACTCGCCTTCTCCTTTTCTCCACAAACATTCTTCACACTTCATTTTTCTTCACATTAGCTCTTCCTTTCTGCTTCATTCTTTACTGCCTCTGTAATCTCAGCTACCAGGGCATTATTGATCTCCTCTTTAGTTTCAGCTAACTCAGCACTCCAATCGAAGTTAGTTAGCAGAGCTGTTTCCTTCTTCTTCTTCTTTTCTTCCTTATCCTCAATTGAGATAACCCGGTTAACTCTCGTTCCAGGTTCAGTCATGATAGGAGATAGACATTCACTGTTGAAATGCCCGAGCTGTTTGCAGTTGAAGCACCTCAGCTTTGATTTATCAAATCCAACCTTTGTATTCTAGTTTCTAAAATTCTTCATTCCTATTATCTCCATGAATCTTCTTGCCCTTAAAGTGATCATAGCCATTTGCCATTGAAGATCAGCTTCCTCCAAATCATTAGGATCCACCTGATACATGTCTTCTGCCGTCATTCCTCTTCCCTTTAGTTCACTAGCCACCAAAGCTTCATAACTATGTATGAAGAGACCAAATAAAGCCATGATTTCTGAAGAAACCTGTGGAAGACTTGATGATTTTGATGTAGATCCACTGCCTGTAGTCTTGTCAGAAGTGCCTGTCTGTCATAACTCTCGTGAAACCTTACGTTTCTTTGTTTTCGGGTTGTTCAGAAATCCATAAAAACCCTATCTTGTCTATGTTCCAGATAACTGACCAGTTGTTCACTAGTCGTTCGTTGACTCTGGTGTTCTAATTTTCGGGACAAAAATTTCCTCAACAAGGTGATGATGTGACAACTCATGTTTTCAGGTTAACACCATTCCAAGTTTCAAACTTCTCCTCGTCACTCACGAAAATATGTTTCTATTATTATTATTATTAATATTATTATCACTATTAATACTTAACATAGTTATTAATATTAAACATAACTAATTTTTCCAACTAAACTCAATTGGTTCAATAATGTAACTTAGGTGAAGATGGAGGACCAAAAACACAAATTTCATTACTATTTAAGAAACCTTAATCGCATGGAACCCCTTCCTATCGACTTTCTTCCTGCCGTCAACCACATATAGCCATTTGCCATCGAGCGCTTTCCTGCCGTTGACTCTCTCCTGGTGCCAGAAGCTTTCCCCAATCATCTCCCTTGTGATCCCGAACCCCAACAGCACTCTTCTCGAAACGAACGACACCGTAACCAACCGCGAGTAACCCGGCGATAGTGAACGGCAAGTGTAGCAGCCCTGTGTCTCATTCGGTATGAGCTCTGGACCTCTATTCATATTAATGTTGCTATGATTTTGAGTTTTGGTTCACGATTGCGGTTTCGGGTTCATTACGGTTATGAGTTCTCGGTTGATTGGTTGGCTTTGGGGTCTAGCCAAGGGTATGGAGGGGTGTGTGTGTGTTCTTAGTTGTATGTAGTTATGATGTATGCGTATTATATACTTTCATGTGATGTAGTTTGGCGTATGTATATTTATATATCTGGTTCTCATGTTTAGCTGATGTGTATGTATGTATGTATACCTTTGGTTATGTGTGTGTGTTGTGTTGCCATGGTTTCATGTGTGTATGGTATGCGAATCGATGGGTATATTGTATGTATATTTTTACCAGTGTGATGCACGCGTAGTGGGTTGGGCAACCTGTTGAGTTTGGTTGATTGTGTGAAGATTGGTATTTTCATAACTGTACGTTACTTGATTTGTAATACTGTGTATACTGGTTTACTATGGTGTTACCACTACGCCTCATTCGGACCATTAATATGGTATTAGCGAGGTGATTGTTAGTAGATCTACTGGGTTTGACAAACTCCACCCATGCTAGCTTGACTGGAGGTCAAACGGGTGAATGGTTAGCCTGTTTTACTGTGCTGTGGTCTGGTACCCACAGGCGAGGCATTCATTACATTACATTACTGTCAACTCGGTCACGAAATTCATACAAATAGTGACTTGTTATGGGCTAGCTACCTACTTATATGCTTTGATTACTAAATCTGGATTTCATTACTGTTACTTACTTTTTTCTATTAAACCTGTGAGCTCACCAACTTTGTGTTGACACTTTAGCATGTTTCTTTCAGGTTCTCAAGATGCGCACGCTTAGGATCATATCATTCATGCATTTATCGTCACACGTGATACATTTACATTTTTTCCATGAACTTTATTTAATTGGTTTGCGCGTGTTGCGCCATTTAAGAATTAAGATTTATTATGCTTCGGCAACTATTATTATGTTTACATTAATAACTCTGTCTTTGGAAATTTCAAACGTTAACAAATAATTATGTTTTGTAATTAACGTGTCATTTGGTGTAACTAGTGGTTGAGATCCTGGTATGTCACAGGCCTAACGGTAATACCCCGTTTGTGAAAATTGAGGGTGCGACAGATTGGTATCAGAGCCATTGGTTATAGCAAACTAAATTGGCATTGCATCACATTTGCATTGCATTTAGACTATAGCCTCTTGCCTTTGTTAGATGCATATAGACACATTTAGCTTTGTTAGTTAGCCTTGTTTGCTTTGCTTTGCTTGCTTGCTTGCTTTTGCTCATTCCAGTGAGCGTTCGACAACAGGGATGATGTATTCATCTTCTTATGTTAAGTCTATGGGGAAAGGCTAGTTCGTCCTGATTTCCCATTGTTACCGCCTGTTCTTTAGCGCGGGTGGCTCCGAGTTACTGTGAGTCACAAGAAGGTTAATTACGATTAATGATATACCATACCTTTTATATCATATCTTTCAAAATCAGATACAATACCATTGGTACCTAACTCAGATGGTTCATCAGGAGCATGTTCTGCCTCCTATTGAATGCTTTCTCAAACGAGAGCTATTTCTATCATACTCTCTTTACCTACATTGCCACTTCTCTTCCCTGCCTTGTGGAGCAGGAAATAGCTGCACTGGCGGTCACCATAGACATTGGGAGACAACTTATCAGGGTTTACTTACGATAATACTATCATACCCATCTAACCTGAGTACATCAACGGTTTCTTCTCCAAGTGAATATTTTCCTTACTGATTCCTTCGTACAACCTTGGTTAATTGACCTTTGGTTTAATGACAATATCTTTGATACTTCTATCATTGATAACCCTCTGTACTTGACAAGATATGTTAGCTCGGATAGGAGGAACCAGGGGTGACCATGCAAAGCAAATTACCATTACGGGTGCACACGTAATTGTAATTTGTCATGCATGAGAGGTCTGGCGAACTCTGTCGGGTGATAATGGTCATAGTCAGTACAAATTTTCATTTCTATACTTTGGGATATGAGAGTCTCGATTTTCATAACTTCACTATTGATATGGAGACAATCCTTCATTTCTACTTGTATGATAATTCTCATCTACCTCGAGCATTAATGAGATTCATATTATGACATTAGTCCTAGTCTCTATGAGACGTTGCTCTTTCTAGCATTTTAGTGATTGTACAATACTATCTATCTACAAAGTGCGAGGCCCTCGAAAGGTAGTAACGAAGTGAAGATACTATCTGCACATGTTTTTTCTAATCCTTGGATTGACCTTAAGACTTAGAGTATTGATAGATTGAACATCCTAGTTTTCCTTTCATTTGGTATATATCATGTTTCAGCCTATGTTACGTTTCCCAATTGTAGGAGTCAACTTGGATTTTCCTGGTTGATTACAGTTGGCATATGATCGATTAGCAAAGTGTTGTGACGACCCCATCATTTACCTCTCTGTGTTTCCACTTGCAACAAGTGCATCTAGCATCACAATGGGCCATGTAATATGAACATTTGTGAGTGCTGTAGGAAATTCGGTCATGCCATTAGGAACCTTCGTGTGAACATGCCGGCCAAATCACCTCAACCACAAGAAGCATAAATAGATGTTATGAGTGTGGACAATCTGTGTAATGCAATCAAAGCTATCCAAGGCTCAAGAAGAAGGAAAACCGACAGGAATGGTTGTTTCGCCTTAGTATTTTTGATTCGGGTGCCGACAGAAGCTACATATCCAAAAAGTTTAGTAATCTATGAGGGGTAGTGCCTACTGATTGAAGTTCTGAATTTACCATAGAGATGTTGATGGTAGAACTATAGCGGCTACCCAGGTTTAGAGCAGATATAAACTAGGCTTAGCTGGACATTTATTCGATATGATCTCTGATTCTTGTTACATTCGGTAGCTTTGATGTTGTGGTTGGTATCCAAGAACCAAGCAGAGATCGTTTGTGGAGACAAAACTCATTAAGTTAACCTCTTCCTAGTGGTGAGACACTTGTTGTGGAAGGTGAGAAGAGGGATGTTGTGGTCGGCATCATCTTATACTAGAAAGCACAAAAATGTCTACGGAAGGGATGATTCGCCCTCTTGGCATAAGTTACAGAAAAGACAGTGGATGAGAAGAGAATTAAAGACATTCTAGTTGTCAGAGACTTCCTAGAATTATTTCCAGAAGACTTACCTGACCTTCCTCCACATAGGCAGGTAGAGTTTCAGATTGAGTTAGCATCGGGAGCTGCTCCGATCACTCGGGCACTGTATCGTTTTGCACCGAACGAACTACCAGAGCTGTCTAAGCAATGGCAGGTATTGCTAGACAAGAAGTTCATACATCCCAGTTGTTCACCCTGGGGAGCTCCAGTGCTTTTCGTGAAAAAGAAAGATAGAACCTTCAAAATGTGTATTGACTACCGGGGGCTGAACAAGGTGACGACCAGGAACAGGTATCCACTCCCACGCATTGATGACATGTTTGACAAGTTGCAAGGATCAAGTTATTGTTCCAAATTGATCTGAGATCGGGTTATCATCAGTTACGGGTTCGGGGGGAAGACATCCCGAAGACGTCATTCTAGACTCGCTATGGGCACTACAAGTTCATGATAATGCCTTTTCGACGGACCAATGCCCCAGCCGTTTTCATGGACCTCATGAACCGTGTTTTCAAGCCTTATTTGGATAAGTTTGTCATTGGCTTCATTGATGACATACTAATCTACTCTCAAAATAAGGAATATCATGAGGAACACTTGAGAATCATTTTGGATCTGTTAAAGAATGAACAACTCTATGCAAAGTTCATAAAATATGACTTTTGGATGCGAGAAGTGCAATTTCTTGGGCATGTGGTGAACACAAGGGGTATACATGTAGATCCTTCAAAGATTGAAGCAATCAAGGATTGGTCGACACCAAAAACGCCTACTGAAGTGCGGCAATTCCTTGGTTTTGCGGGCTGCTACAGACGATTTATCAAAGGATTTTCAAAGTTGGCACAACCTCTGACTGCCCTGACTCTCAAGGGAACTATCTATAAATGGGGCAGCAAAATGGAATTAGCATTTCAAGTGCTTAAGGACAAACTCTGCAGTGCGCCGATCCTAGCGTTGCTAGAAGGGACTGATGATTTTGTTGTTTACTGTGATGCATCCATCCAGGGTTTGGGATGTGTACTGATGAAACGCAACAACGTCATTACTTATGCATCCAGACAGCTTAAAGTGCATGAGAAGAACCACATAACGCATAACCTGGAATTAGGAGCTGTAGTGTTTGCCTTGAAGATCTAGAGGCACTACTTATATGGAACCAAGTGCACGATCTATACAGATCACAAGAGCCTCCAGCACATATATGATCAGAAAGATCTGAATATGAAACAACGACAATGGTTAGAATTGCACAATGATTAAGATAGTGCAATTGAGTATCACCCTGGTAAGGCTAATGTTGTAGCCGATGCCCTCAGTCGAAAAGAAACACCGAAACCCCGTCGGGTGCGCGCATTACAAATGACCATCCATTCCGATCTGCCACTGCAAATCAAGGCTGCCCAATCTGAGGCCTTGAATGTTGAAAATCTAAAGGCTGAATCCATGCGGGGCATGGAGAAACAGTTAGAGATCAAGACCGATGGAATTTGTTATTTCATGGAACGGATCTGGGTACCAAGACATGGGGATCTACGAGAGCTGGTAATGGATGAGGCTCATAAGTCACGTTACTCAATTCATCAGGGTTCAGACAAGATGTACCAAGATCTAAAGGAATTCTACTGGTGGCCAAACATGAAAGCTGAGATTGCCATCTACGTAAGCAGATGCCTAACTTGTTCTAAATTTAAGGTGGAATATCAGCGACCATCCGGTTTACTTCAGCAACTGGAGATTCCAGTGTGGAAATGGGAGCAGATTTAGATGGACTTTATCACAAAGTTACCGAGGACTCCCAGCGGATACGATACCGTTTGGGTTATAGTAGACCGCTTAAACAAATCCGCACACTTCCTGGCAATCTGAGAGATGGATCGAATGGAAAAGTTGGCGAGGATTTATTTAAGGGAAATAGTCTCTCGGCATGGTATGCCAGTATCTATTATATCTGATCATGATGCTCGATTCACTTCTCACTTTTGGCAGTCTTTACAACGATCGTTGGGAACGCGGCTGGATATGAGCACTGCCTATCATCCACAAACCGATGGTCAAAGTGAGCATACGATACAAACACTGGAAGACATGTTATGTGCCTGTGTGATTGATTTTGGTAGCAGTTGGGAAACTCATTTACCATTGGTTGAGTTCTCCTATAATAACAATTATCACACTTCATTCAAAGCTGCACCATTTGAGGCACTGTATGGGCGTAAGTGCCGATCGCCTGTCTGTTAGGCAGAAGTTGGAGAAAGCCAACTTACGGGTCCTGAACTTATGCACGAAACGACTAAGAAAATCATGCAAATTCGTAACTGTATGGCAGCGGCATGTGATTGACAGAAGAGCTACGCAGATAAACGTCGTAAACCATTGCAATTCCAGATTGGTGAAAGGTACTTTTGAAAGTCTCACCTTGGAAAGGTTTAATTCTGTTTGGGAAACAGGGAAAGCTAAATCCACGCTACGTAGGACCATTTGAGATTATCAAAAGGGTTGGTCCAGTAGCTTATCAGCTGAATTTACCTGAAAAACTCATTGGAATACATAATGTATTTCACGTTTCAAATTTGAAGAAATGCTTAGCTGACGAATCACTAATCGTACCCTTGGAAGAACTGGAGATTGATGAATAGTTATGTTTCATTGAGGAACCAGTTGAGATTATGGATCGAGAAGTCAAAACCCTAAAGCGTAGTAAGATTTCTATTGTACGCGTTAGGTGAAATTCAAAGCGTGGACCAGCGTTTACCTGGGAACGCGAAGATCAAATGAAGAAGAAGTACCAGCAACTGTTCAAAGATCAGGCATTCATTTCTTGAGGTATCATTCTGACGATATCTTCTTTTTTAAATTTCGAGATGAAATTCTCTTCAACAAGGGGATGATGTCACAACTCTCGCGAAACCTGACGTTTCTTTGTTTTTGGGTTGTTCAGAAATCCTCAAAAACCTATCTTGTATATGTTCCAGATAATTGACCAGTTGTTCACTAGTCGTTCGTTGACTCTGGTGTTCTAATTTTTGGGACGAAAATTTCCTCAACAAGGGGATGATGTGACAACTCATGTTTTCAGGTTAAACACCATTCCAGGTTTCAAACTTCTCCTCATCACTCATGAAACTATGTTTCTATTATTATTATTATTAATATTATTATCACTATTAATACTTAACTTAGTTTTTAATATTAAACATAATTAATTTTTCCAACTAAACTCAATTGGTTCAATAATGTAACTTGGGTGAAGATGTTGGACCAAAAACACAAACTTCATTACTATTTAAGAAACCTTAATCGCATGGAACCCCTTCCCATCAATTTTCTTCCTGCTGTCAACCACAAACAACCCTTTGCCATCGAGCCCTTTCCTGCCATCGACTCTCTCCTGGTGCGAGAAGGTTTCCCCAACCGTCTCCCTTGTGATCCCGAACCTCGACAACACTCTTCTCGAGTCGAACGACACCGCACCAACCGCGAGTAACCCGACGATAGTGAACGGCAAGTGTAGCACCCTGTCTCTCATTCGGTATGAGCTCTAGACCTCTATTCACATCATGTTGCTATGATTTTGAGTTTCGGTTCACGATTGCGGTTTCGGGTTCATTACGTTTATGAGTTATCGGTTGATTGGTTGCTTTGGGTGTGTGACCGAGGGTATGGAGGGGGGGTGTTTGTTCTTAGTTGTATGTAGTTATATGATGTATGCGTATATATCTGTTCATGCGATGTAGTTCGGCGTATGTATATTTATATATATGGTTCTCATGTTTGGCCAATGTGTCAAGGATATTATGCATTGTATGCATATGTAGATTGCGTTGTCTATGTGTGATGTTATAGATGTATGGGATTTAAGGTTGATGACAGCACGTGGGGATGTGATTGTGGTGTTATAAATTGGATATTTTGGATGTTCAGTATATTATATTATAACTATTATGTTATATGGGGTGTTAAATATGTCCTATATTGTGGGTGTAATAAATATATGGGTTGTGTATTATGTATCTAATGTATGTGTGTGAGTAACATATGTTTAGTTTATGTGGGTGTGTTACTTATAAGTCGTGCTATTAACTGTATGGTTAAAAAAAAATAATAATAATAATCATAATAACAATAAACATATAATACTATATACATGATAATTGGGTTTTATGTATTCGAGTGAATACGTCTTTTGTTATGCTTGCGTGGGTTATGTTTGAGGGTGTTTGCTTGTGTATGGGGAGCAAACGATAACCTACACCATAACCGAACCGGAAACGCGAACCCGTACGACCACATTGTTAATATTTAAATTTTAATATTAATTATATATTAAATGTGCATTTAGGTTATTCGGAGACCTAATCACTTTTGTTTGCATTTATCTGTTGCTGTGCATTAAGGTGAGTTTACAGTCCCACTTTTTATACTATACTCTCTTTTGGAGGAGAGAAGCATGCTATTTTCATAACTGTACGTTACTTGATTTGTAATATTGCGTATACTAGTTTACTATGGTGTTACCACTATGCCTCATTCGGACTGTTAATATGGTATTAGCGAGGTGATTGTTAGTAGATCTACTGGGTTTGACAAACCCCACCCGGGCTAGTCGCGCTAGCTTGACTGGAGGTCAAACAGGTGAATGGTTAGCTTGTTTTACTGTGCTGTGGTCTGGTACCAATAGCGGGGCATTCATTACATTACATTACTGTCAGCTCGGTCGCGAAATTCATACACATAGTGACTTGTTGTGGGCTAGCTACCTACTTATATGCTTTGATTACTAAATCTGGATTTCATTACTGTTACTTACTGTTTTTTGTTAAACCTGTGAGCTCACTAACTTTGTGTTGACACTTTAGCATGTTTCTTTCAGGTTCTCAAGATGCGCACGCTTAGGATCATATCATTCATGCATTTATCGTCACACGTGAGACATTTACATTTTTTCCATGAACTTTATTTAATTGGTTTGCGCGTGTTCGCCATTTAAGAACTAAGATTTATTATGCTTCTGCAACTATTATTATGTTTACATTAATAACTCTGTCTTTGGAAATTTCAAGCGTTAACAAATACTAGTGGCTGAGATCCTGGTATGTCACATGCCTAATGGTAATACCCCTTTTGTGGAAATTAAGGGTGTGACACTGTCATACCACCATAAGCTGACACATGCTTTGATGAATCTGAGGTAGATGAAATATGGACAGCATTCTGTGAGTAAGCTTGGGATGGAATCATTGCCTGATTGTATTCTTTTCGTTTCAGGTCTAACTCCAAGGACTTCAGTTATTGATAATGTCCATCAGTTTGTAATCCAGAAATCCTATTTCTTGCCTCAACATCCTCACTTGCAGACTCCACTGTGGTGGAAGAGAATCTAGTAGCTTCGTGACTTGCTCATTGTTTGATAGCTTCTCATCATACTTCTTCAGTGTGCTTGTAACGGACAGAAAACAGTTTGTGAGATCAGTGAGACTCTTATTTTTGTGTCCAACAAAAGAATTGAATTCCTTTTCAGCTTGGGCAGCTTTATCCTTGACCAATTCCTCATTACCATCATAGAACTCACACAATGCATCATACAAAGCCTTTGCACTTTTATATTCAACAAATATGTTGTAGATTTCTGCTGATAGGCACAAGGTCGGAGCACCGAATGCCTTTTGATCCAGATCAATTAGCTTGATGTCTCACTCAGAGTATTTTTTCATATCTGCAATCTAAATGGTCTCATTGTCTTCCACTGAAAATGGCATATAAGGTCCTTTCATAATTGACTCCCATTAAGTGTGATCAGTGTATAGGAAGAAAGCTTTTAAACACCTTTTCCAATCATCAAAGTTGTCACCGTAGATTAGCTTAGGAGGTCTGTTAGGTGCCTCACTCTCAAGATCAACAAGAGTAAGACTTGTTGCCATTGAAATTTTGATCAAGTCAAAGAACCAGTAGTTTTGCACACAAGAGACTAGTTTCGCATAGAAAATAGTAGTTTCGCGGGAGCTAATTGCGCACACAGAACTTAGTTTCGCAACCAGTTTCAGCTGTAGTTTCGGCAACAGTTTCGGCCGAAACTCTTGAACTTTCGTTCAAAGAAGAATCAAGATAGCTTTGCAAGAAAAACTGACCGGACCAAAAAATTTTGTTTTAGATTCGCAAAGGAATCAAAATCAACAAAGATCTATAGTTTCGCACTAAGAACGCTAGTTTCGCACGATGAATCTGAAAACCCTCTTTTTGTGAACATGAACTAAAAATTACCAAATCTCACTCAAATTACAATCAATTTGAGATTTGATGATTCCAGAAGGTTCCCAAGCTAACAACACACTTTCCTCAATCAATTTCCATGGAAAACACACGTAAAACAGCTCCGAAATGATCGAAAAGGTGAATATGTCAAAACAACCCAAAAACACAAACAATCAAGAGCATAAAGGGTCTGATACCATATTGTTGGTCCAGATGATTGTTAGAACGTGCTTTTGATGAAGATTTAACACTGAAATCCACAAGATATCACTATGTCTAGTAGCTTGTGGACCAAGTAATGAGAGAATATGAACCCAAATCAAACATAATACTTATTTGTAAGATGATTTATGAAGAACAAGAAGAAGAATGCTCAAATGTAAGAAATATAAGCTCCTAGCAATATACACAATAAATGAACTCAAATCTGTAATATCAATAAAGTTCTAAGTGTTACATAATGAAGAACAAAGATACATATGTATACAGGACCTAGTTTCACATACAGTTTCGCATACTGCGAAAC
Organism: Flaveria sonorensis; assembly: GCA_025506505.1. NCBI lineage: Eukaryota > Viridiplantae > Streptophyta > Magnoliopsida > Asterales > Asteraceae > Flaveria > Flaveria sonorensis. The sequence goes on along the minus strand of CM046437.1, from coordinate 579,173 downwards.
TATCAGTTTTGCTTGTAGTTTCGCATTCCACAGAATACAAAATAGGACAAAAGTAAACTAGATCCTATTAAATAATATCTAAGCTATCATAAACTATAACTAAACAACAGAAAAACAAATGGCAAGGTGAATACCACCCTATACTTGATCATCAAAGGTAGTATAGTGGTTTGATATATTAGCCTGAATGCTAAAACCCTAATTCAATCCATGGCAGACCATTAGGCTTCCTAGTCACGATTTCTATTTTTTATTATTCTAACCTTGGTCTATCTTTAAGGTGTTACAACTATGTTCCTACATTCAATATTAATATATCATAAACATAGCTATTCTCAAAAAATTCAAGGATTTCCTAGATTTATCTCAACCTTCATAGTGATGCAGAGTACATTAGCATATAAAATAATAATCCAAATAGATCAAAAATTTATTATGATGTCTCATAGTTGTTTTAGTGAACCATAGTGATTTAAGGTATGGATCATGATTTGAGAACCATATGAATAAGGGGAAAGATGAATACTCTAGTTGTTTTCTTAGTAAAACAACATGAATTTGATTCAATTATATGCTTTTCAAGGCATATGCATGTACCATTTCATAAATTGTTCTAATTACTTCTACAAGATAGTGATCTCATGACACAATATAAGTGCACCTAACATTCTATATCTAATTACCTAACATTCTATATCTAATAGACATCAGTTTATGTACACACACACACACACTTTTTGACATGGGTTAACGTAATATGTATGAACAGTTTAATTTTCACACTACTAAACAAATTACTCATAGCATTAATCAATTGGCAATAACTAGTCATTATCCTTCTGTGTAAAGATTACCCTTAGAGGCTGATACAACCAAAGAACAACTAATATCTCTCAGCATGCAAAAATGAAGTACAAGGAAGTTACTTCGGAGGATTTGATACAACTCATAGAATTATGCTAAGTATCAAATCTTTCGAAGCCAAAAGACCATTTCTTCCAAAGCCAAAGATGAAGTCTTCCGAAGCTTCAAGGACAAGGTCTTTCAAAGCCAAAGTTCTGATTTCTTCCAAAGACAGAGAAGACATGCTTTCTTTGAATATCCTTTTGATAAAAGCTGAACCACTTTCCGCTGCCACTCTGAAGACTCACCAACTTATATGAGTTGGTGAAAAGTCCATGCTTTTGTTAACTGTTGATTAAGGTCTTTTGTCTGTAACTTTCCAACTATGTACTTTTATTCTTTTTGTAATAGATGAGGGTGTGAGCTATGGCATGACATAGTCACTAGTCAAAAGGCAATCTGCCTTTTGACTATACATTTATCTTGTTGTCTTGATTAGTGTATCTAGCTGGCCTTCAAAGTATGGCCGGTTATAGGATGTAGTATAAAGTGTCTCAAGTATTTGTATATTTATGTATGCTCTGTAACACTTGTAAGAACTTGAGCAATTTACATTATTATTGAAAACCATATTTGAGTGTTCTTGTTCTTGTCTTCTTTGCATCATCTCTAACCTGTTCCCTATTTGATTTCCTAAGTGTTTCTTATCTCTCCATCCTGTGAAACTGTTGCATTGACAACCCTTCACCGGTTCTACAATTGGTATCAGAGCATTCCAGTCTCTTGATTTTAAGATCGCACCATCTTTGATCATTTTAGTTTCACAGAACACTTAACAACTCAAATGGCAGCTCTTGCTAAAGCTGATATGGAATCTAGTACTATGACAAAGTCTATACTGATCACTCCTGATGACTTTGATACATGGTGCCAACATATGGAAGGGTTCATCAAGTCTCAAGACAATAGGATGTGGAGATCTGTTTTTGAAGGACCACACATTCCAAGCATCTCTTCAGCCACTGCTAGAGGTGGGATGATACCAAAGAAAATGGCTTACTACTCTAAAGAAGACCGGAAGAAGATTGATTTAGATCAAAAAACCATGACGTCCCTCCAAACTGCTCTTCCTAACTCCATATACAGAGGCTTCAAGAAGTGCAAGACTACTAAGCAGCTTTGGGATGCACTGAAGCTCATGTATGAGGGGTCTGAGGAAGCCAAAAAGAACAAGAAAGACCTTATGAAGCAGCAGTTTCAGAACTTCACATACAAGACAGGTGAAACCATGACTCAATAATACTTTTAGTATGTTGAGATTATGGATACTCTAATAGATGTTGGAGTAAAACTTAAGAATAGGGACATAGTGAGGAAGTTCATGTTCTTTTTTCCCAGACAATGGACTCAATATTGTGTGGCTATCAAGAGAACTGAGAACCTCTCTACCCTTACTCTCATAGAGCTGTATGGTATCCTCAGAGGCTACCAGATGGAGATGAACATACAAAATCCATCAAGCAGCTCTTCCAACAATCAGCAGAGTTCAACCCTTCATGTGGTTGAAAGGGATAGCATAGAACCACAACATAATCTTATATGCTTACCTGAAAACTCACAAAAGAGTCCTTTCATCACCTTCCTCGAGACACCAAGGGAGAGCTACATCCAAGGAAGCCCATTCCAAGAGACAAGCTCTGCAAAAGCCTTTGTGTCTACTGATGAAAGTTATGGCAACTTTATTTTCACTCTTGAAGACTTAGACTATATCCATCCAGATGATCTGGAGTACATGGAGATAGTCTAGCAGATGGCTCTTCTCACTCACAGGGCCAAGAAGTTCTATAAGAGGATAGGGAGAAAGTTTCCTAGCAATATCACTAGTGGAAAGTTTGGACTGGACAAAAGCAAAGTGAAGTGTTACAACTGTAACCATATGGGCCACTTTGCTAGAGAGTGCAAGTCACCAAGGTCAAATGGTGGCCAAGCACAAACCAGACCGAACTACACTGATGCAGCTCCAAGAACTTAGAAGCCAAGCCAACCTAAACAACATGCTGGTGTTGTTATTGAAGAAAGTGGTTTTGATTGGAGCTTTCAGGTGGAAGATACCTCTCCAAACCAAGCACTGATGGTTGATCATGAAGAAGTTAAGGTATTGGAACATCTCTGTACTCCTGAAGCATTGATAAAGTTAACATGTATAGGTCCTACAACTTGGAAGTGAGATATGATCTTGAGTCCTTAAATATCTTAGAAGATGACTTTAAAAGGCCTAAAAATGAATATAAACTTAAAATAAAATATTTAGAGAAGACTATTTCAACTCTTAAGCATGAACAAACAAACTACAAGACTCAAATCAAAGATCTCATAACCAGGTTGACTGAATGCCAGGCTGAGCTTGTGATCAGCAAAGCTAAGGTAGAAAAATGTGTTCTTAAAAAGGAAACTTCAAGAACATATTATCATCCTTGCATGCAAAAGTATGTTATCGAATAGGCAGGGAACTAGGATCAAAGTGAGATAGCACCTCCACACACACTCATCTGTTAGAATCCAAGTGTGGAATTGGCAAGATGAGCTTCCCTCCATTGATCCTATCCAATAGAAGGATGAAGATGTAGAGGATATGGTGAAGGATGAACCTGAGGTGAGTGACAAGGGTTATCCTAAGAAGGGACACATCTCCTGGAGAGAAGGAAGAACTAAGGATGACCAATTTTGAAGGAAGAACTTGATCAGGAGGCTAAAAGAAAATACAAGAAAGCCTAAGAGATCAAGGCCACCTTCAACTCCAAGCAAAAAGCAAGTTTTATCTTTGTGGGTTTGAAGTGGTAAAGGCTGAAGACTAACTATGGATTCTAGTACCAGGAATCCTAGTTCATGTCCAAATCATCCTGGTCAAGAGAGGAAGGCTGATAAAGTGTGCACATTGCTACATAGCCTAAGCCATCTGGTTCCAAGAGCAAGCCCCATCCTAAGAAGCCTGCTGCATCATCTGAAAAGGTGAAGAAGGAAGTGCAAAGTGATCAAGCTTAGCCTCCTACTAAATGGAAGACTCTCAGAAGTATGCCAACTGAATGCATCATGTGTGGTAGTACTTCTCACTTTGCCAAGGATTATATCTATAATCCTAAAAGTACTATCCATAAGAAAGAAGAAAACTTCTGAGAAGAAGACGAAAATAGCTTCAGAAGGAAAATCTCTTCCTTTTGGAAGCTCCAAAGTGAAGAAAAGATAAGTGAAAACTTACCTTTGGAAAAAAATTTGGTCTTGAAAGAAAGTAATGCTTCTGAAGCACTAAAGTCTGCTGCATTGGATGCAAAAGCTTCCAAAGGTTCAGTCTCCAAATCTTCTGAAGTCATCAAAAATTCTAAAGTATTGAAGGCCAAGTCTAGTCTTCCAAAGATGGTGTGGGAAGATAAAGGAAGGCCATATGACTGAAAGTTCTTCATTAACAACAGCAAATGATCCTCAGAACTTGCATATAGGATCAATTACTGGTTCATTATCTTCTTTTCACTTTTACAAGCCCAAGACCAACAAGGCTTGGGTTTCCAAATATAACTAACCATCTCTTTATGTGAAGGAATACCTCAAGACCAAAGGAAATGTACGGATCATTGACAATGGCTGTTCCAGGCACATGACAGTCAATGGCTCTTTGCTTCAAAACTTTAAAAGAATTAATAAAGGGCCAGTTTCTTTTGGAGGAGAATCTGGTTGTTACATTATGGGAAGGGGCAGGGTCACAAATGGTAAGCTCAGCATTAAGAAGATAATTTTTTAAGGAGCTTGGATACAATCTTTTGAGTGTATCTCAATTTTGTGATCAGAGACACAACCATGCTCTTCATTGGCATGAGTGTGTTTTTCTCAATCTTGGGGTGGTCATTCCTCAAGGCCTATCCTGCTCAGAGCTCTAGAAGAGGGAAACATGTACAAGATGCACTTGCAAGAAAGATCACCTTCAGCAGAAGTTTCTTGCTTTCTATCTATGGCCAATAGTGATGAGTTTTCCTTTGCATAAAAGAATGTTCCTTGTAAACTTTAAAAATGAACAAATTAATTATGAATGAATGGTAACTAGAATGCTAAAGAAGAGTTACAAGTGATGATCATGTGTTGCCATGCCTGAAAAGGGAAGCAACACAAGGTATCTTACAAGCCAAAGGAAATGAACTCCATCACTACTCCCCTATACTTATTACATAGGATCTCTTTGGCCCTACCAGTGTATGAGTTTAGGAAGGGACCTCTTATTGCTTGGTGATCACCGATGATTTCATAAGATATACTTGGGTCTTCTTCCTTTGAACTAAGGATGAGACTCCTAAATTCTGAAGAGTTTCATTCTGAAAATTGAGAATCAATGTGCTCACAGGGTCAAGATCATAAAATATGATCAAGAAACCAAATTTAAAAACCAAATCCTTGATACATTTTGTGAGAAAAGGGATTACAAGATAATATAGTGCTCCCCGAACTCCTTAGCCAAATGGTGCTGCTAAGAGGAGAAACAAGACACTTATTGAAGCTGCAAGAACCATGTTGTCCATCTCCAAACTGCCCATCACCTGCTGCGCAGAGGCAGTTAACACTGCTTGTTATATGCAAAACAGAGTTTTAATAGTCAAGACTCATGTTAAGAATCCTTATGAACTGTGGCACAAAAGGAGACCTTTAATTGGTTTCTCAGGTAATTTGGAGTCCTTGCACCATCTTGAATACCAAGGATCAAATAGCCAAATTGATGAGAAATCAGATGTTGGACATTTCATTGGACCTCCTCCCAAGCCAAGGCTTCTTACAGAGTATACAATCTTAGAACTAGAGTAGTTAGGAGTCAGCCAATATGACCTTTAATGAGTAGACAACTAGGGTGAATGGTTCTAGTCCTGATTGGCTGTATGATCTTGATTTAGTTACCAACTGTTTTAACAAATCTTGTGAGCATGTTTCAGGATCTACAGTTACATTATCAATAGGAGATTCTAATCCAAGATTTGAGCTGAGAAGACCAAGTGTTCAAACTACTATACCTCCAGTGGTAACTAGCCCTATAGTTGGAAATCCTATCAGCACAACCATGACAAATTCTTTAGCTGACACATCTGAGGTTCCTATAAATTCCAGCATAGAGGCGGAGAACTTAGATGAAGGCATTTCCAATGTAGGAGGAGATGGAAGTGGTGATAGTGATTAGGATTTTCTTGATGTTGATAACCACTCCATAGAAGACAACATCAATAATGTAACACACTTACTGGATAAAGTCTCACTTGATAAGTGTGTGGAAGTGTTGGATGACTCTCAAGCACCAGATTGAATTTCACCAATCTAGATCTGTCTAACAAACTTGCTGTGATTCCTCAAACTAAGAATCCACAAGTACTATCCACCATAAACATCATTGGAGTTGTTAAGACTGAGGGTAAGAACAAGAGGACAAACCCATGACAAAAATTTGTCTTCACTCTTGTTTCTGTCCCAAATAGGCCTAAGAAGATCAAGAGGCTTTGAAAGATGGAAGTAGGTTGAAGCAATACAGGAGGAGCTGCTTCAATTCAAGAGACAGGAAGGTTGGAATCTATTTCCTCTTCCTCAAGGGAAGACTACCATAGATACCAAGTGGGTATTTAGAAACAAGAAGGATGTTAGAGGACTTGTCATAAAAAACAAGGCAAGACTGGTTGTTCAAGGATACACACAAGAAGAAGAGATTGACTACACAGATGTTTTCCCTACTGTAGCAAGACTTGAACCTGTTAGGATATTTCTGGATTATGCTGCATCCAAGGATTTCAAGGTCTACCAACTTGATGTCAAGTGTGCCTTCTTATATGGGTTGATTGATGAGGAGGTGTATGTCAAATAAACATCGTGCTTTGTAAACCTAGATCATCCTGATTATGTCTGTGAGCTTGAGAAAACTCTTTATGGGTTGCATCAGGCTCCAAGGAAGTCGTATGAGACACTATCACAATATCTCTGTAAGCACGGATACAAGAGAGGTACTATTGATGGAACACTCTTCATCAAAGGAACATGAAATGCTTGATACTGGTTCATATTATGTAGATGACATTATCTTTGGGCTCTACAAAACAAACATTTCTTTCTAGGAATTCAAGTGAAGTAGGTTGACAATATCATCTTCATAAATCTGCAAAGTATGTGCAAGACACCTTACCAGGTTTCACCATGACTGAGTGCAAGGTTACTAAGACACCCATAGCTAAAACCCACTCTCTTGGACCAGATCTGAGGGGGAGTGTGTTGATGAACTCTCTATAGGTCTAGATTGGGTCTTTATGTACCTCACACCAGCAGGCCTGATATCTGTTTGCTATATGTATTTGTGTAAGATATCAAACGAACCCCAGGATGTCACACCTAGTTGCTGTCAAGAGAATTCTTAGGTATCTCAAGGGTGCTCCCAAATTGGGCCTTTGGTATCCAAAGAATTCTAACTTCAATCTGTATGCATATGCAGATAGTGACTATGATGGCTGCAATATGACTGCAAAAGTCAACATGTGGGGGATGTCAATTTCTTAGTGGAAAGATAGTCTCATGGCAGTGTAAGAAACAATCCTGTGTATTTGCATCAACTGCTGAAGTTGAATACATTGCTGCTGCAAGCTGCTATGCTCAAGTACTTTGGATTTGGAATTAGATGCTAGAATGGATTCAACTCAAGGAGACTGCCACACACAGACAACAACAGTGCTATCTCTTTCACAGAGAATCTAGTGTAGCACTCAAAGACAAAGCACATCAATATCAGGTATCATTAAATAGAGATAATTTTGAAAAGGGATGATTAAAAACTAGTCAAAGTTAACACAAATGAATATAAGCTGATTGTTCACAAAGCTTTGATGAGCAAAGATTTAGTATTTGTATTAGCTATTTAGGATGATTACCTTGGAGTAGATTTCTTTAAACTAAACTTAGATTATTTTTAATAATATGTGTGTCTAAGTGTCTATATCATCACAATGTAAAGCACGGTTTACTTTGGAAGGAACTTTTCAAAATGATATCCCTTAGAATTTTAAGAACTTTGGATATATTTTCTTCGAAAGACATCAATGTTGTTTTCGAAAGAAAAATATGTCTTCAAAACAAAATAATTACTTCTGGAAGTTAACCTTTGAAAGAAATTTGACTATATCTTCCGAAGCTTATATTGTCATCAATGTACTCATATGTATTGAAGGACCATTTTCTTTCGAAAAGAATTAAGTCTTAAAAGACTTTTTTCTTTGTTGAATAAGACTTCTGATATTTTACTTTGAAGGAACTTTTCAAAATGATATCCCTTAGAATTTTAAGAACTTTGGATATATTTCCTTCGAAAGACATCAAGTTGTCTTCGAAAGAAAAATATGTCTTCAAAACAAATAATTACTTCTGAGAAGTTAACCTTTGAAAGAAATTTGACTATATCTTCCGAAGCTTATATTTGTCATCATGTACTCATATGTATTGAAGGACCATTTTCTTTCGAAAAGAATTAAGTCTTAAGACTTTTTTTTCTTTGTTGAATAAGACTTCTGATATTTGATCTTTTCCGAAGCAAAATCTATCTAGGAAGTAAAAATACTTTAAGTATTTTTCTTCCGAAGAAAAATTCTTAGAAAACTAAGGAATATCTCCAAAGCCAAATTGGCTTCAGAAGTTTTTCTAAACCCTTTCGAAGACAAATTACCTTTGGAAGATTTAGACTTCCAAGAAAACTTGTCTTCAAAATTCAAACCCTAAATTCACCGACAAACGACCTTGTTCTTGCCTTCCTTCATTACAAAACTACTCAAAATGGCCAACCCTGATCCTCGAAACGAATCGGATTTTGCCATGCACTTACGCATGCAACATAATCAAGTTGCTTTGTTGTGATCTGAGAAAGATCCAGGTTTCTCAGATGTTTGCTGCTTCTTATCTCTCACCAACTACCTCACCGCCCTCACAATCGACCCTCCATTTATGAAGATCAACTTTTGGAGTTCTGGAGGACTTTCCAAGAGGTCATCTTGGAAGGTGGGAAGGCACCGTCTGCCATATTGTAGGGAGGACAATTTTATCACCCTAGCACGATCAACACACATCTAAGGCTGGATGATGCAGAGGACTCATTTTGGTAGATGGGCTATAAAAAGGACTACTCTGTAAGAACCTTCAGGAAAGGAAAGGTCTCATACAAGTAGAAGTACCTCCTTCATGTGGTCATCCACTCCCTTTCAAACAAGCATGGAGGATGGGACCAAATTCCTAAAGACCTTTCCTATATAGTCCATGGAATGGTTCAAGGGGTCAAGTTCAGGTATACTCAATTTGTATATACTAATTTACTTGAAAACTTGGACTCCTTAGAATATTATATGTTCACTATATATGTCCAGTACATTCTTAACATGAACTGGGCTCATAGTTAAGGGGAACATGTAATGTTCTTAAATTTGGATAGATAAAGCTCGAAATATTCAAGACAATAAGAAAGCCAACTGTTGGCTTCTCAGGTGTAGAAAGAGCCTTGGTCCCAAAAATGTTAGAGCTCATTGCTCAAGGTGATAACTTTGCGGCACCAGCCAATGTTGAACCCACACCTTCTATATCTGCAAACCCACAAAGCCACAAATCACCATCACCTACCAAAGAAAATCCAAACGAACCCCTGCTCAGTCTACTCAGGTTAAAAAGGCCCCTAAATCACCAACCATGCAAGAAGAAGTTGACACTAGAGCTCTAACTTCTCCTAAGGAGCAAACCGCTCCCATTCTTTCTATGATTAGTGGTTAGGTTCCTACTGCCTAGCTTGATGAGCTCATAACCTTAGCCTTAAGCCTTCACACAGAGTCTCAAAACTCTAGTAATCAACCTTCAGGGGAAAGTTACCATCCCCAACCGCTAGACCTCCAACAACCAATTCCTAACCTTGAATTCTATGATGATAAAGATATAGGATTAAGTGAGTACCATGAATCTCTTATCTCCACCCCTACTCAAGGAGATATGAGTACTCCTGCATCACCTATATCTAGCCACATCATCCACCCACAACTGAGGTGGACCTCTATGAACCTGTTCAGGAGGCCCATATGGAAAAGGCTCTCACTTTTGGAAGTTATTACATCATTCAACCACGGCAACCCAGCCCATGACACTTCTTTGGAAGCTGTCAGTGTGCAGGGGAAAACTAGCAGCCAAGACCCTAAAGCTAGTGATAAGGAAGAAGACATTGGTCCTATTCTCGCATCCCCTAATGATTCTTCTGATGAAGATGAGGGAAGTATGCAACTAAAGGTGCATAAACTGACTAAACTTTGCACCTATTTAGTTTTCAAGGTTAGTCCCCTACAATCTTAGGTGACTACCTTACAAAGAAGGGTCAATGACTAGCAACTTGAGATCACTGATCTCAAGCCCTGATAATCTCTAGGTCTCAGGGTCAACAAGAGATCTTCAACTTCTTTAACCTGAGAAACTATGAGAGCACCTATGTAGTTGACCTCCCACTTGCCAACCCAAGTCAAAATACGCAAACTGCAAAGTTGACTAATAGGATTCAACAAAGGATGATTGAAGAATTCAAGCAAAGAACAAGACTATATAGACAGAGGCTAGCAGGCAAGACTGTTGGTTAATTGGATGCTGAAGTGAACCCTAAGATTAGCTTCCAAGGGGAAACCTTGGCTGAAGGCCAAGCAGTTGAGCTTGTGAACCTTGAGACAGGAGCTTCTTTAGCACCCTCAACACCCACTACCCTTAGTAAGGCACCAGCTGGTGAAGGTGTATTACAGTCTCTCTTTGGCCAGAGCTTTAGTGAAGAACCAAGCAATGAAGGCCAAAGCTTTCTCCAACCTGAGTCATACAAGCCTGTGAGTGACAAAGGTAAAAGGAAGATGACTCTTAAGGAGGTTAAAGAGGAGAAGAGAGAGAGGAAGAGGAAAGCAAGGGGACAGAGTTCAAGCAAGACCCCTAGCTTCATGGAAGCTGCAATCAGCGCTGCCCCCAGGCCAAGTACTCAAGATGATGAGTTAAGGGCTGCTAGATTGAATTATTTGATGTCCAGGAACTATAATATTGATGAACTCATCTCTTTTCCCTTGGAATAATTAAATGAACTGGCTAACAAGGAAATGTCTAAGGAGAGGAAGGAAGCTGAGATAGCAGAACTGTTTCTCAAGATTAAAGAAGAAAGAAGAAGAAAGAGAATCTACAAAGCTCCTACCCTCTCCCCAATTCAAGAAAGTCCTAAGACAGAGACTGTCGCCACTAAGCAACAAAACTTAGGTAGATAGGGAACAAGATAGACAAAACATGATCATCTACCTGAGTGCCACAAGTCTCTATCAGGTTGCAAACCTCCTTCCTTTGCCATACGAGTACATTGAATTTAAATACCTCAAGCATCTTGAGCAACAAGTACAAAAAGAACAAAAAGGTGCTAAGAGGAAGATTACGGAAGAGACTACAAAGTCAAGAGCCAACATAAGTGCAAACTTGAAAAATCTACTAACAGACAACAGATGGTAAGTTTATTGAAGCTGTATGGATTCTTTGAAAGGAGACTTGGTCCAATGTCTCTATCCACCATGGATGACCACATCAGAGTGATCAAGCAGAAGATCAAGAGAGGTGAGCTGATTGACTTGCATTCTCAACCAAGTCAGACTGCACTTGAAGCCGAGGTCAAGGTTGAACCATAAGAGAAAACACAACATGGACCTAGTGCTACATCATAGCCATCTTCATCTTCTAATCCATAACAGGGTCCTGATTGTTCTCCTTCTAAACCTGACGAGGACAAAGAACCATCTGGGGAAGACAAGCAAGAACAATCTGGTACTGCAGGCTGGTCTCCTCAGTTGAAATATAGAAATAGAAAAAGGATGGCCATCAGAAGGGAAAAGAAGAAGAAGAAGAAGAAGTCCAAGGCATCCACCGCTACACCTCAGGATGGATCAGAACATCCTAAGGGAGATCAAAAAGAGGCTGCTCATCCAACTCCTATTTAAGTAGAGCCTCTTGCTGCTAAGAGACCCATTATGTCTTGGATGTTTGCCACCAATCTAGAAAGATGGTATGTTACTAGTGATCAAGGAGGTCAAGACTTATACTTCTAGCAAAACATTCTTGACCTCCCTCTGCATGATCTTTATGATTAAGAAGATACTTTGAGAGTCTGAGGAATCCTAACCAGTGATGATCAAAGGAATGGTCTTGATTTTGATAAAGACCGTCAACAGATGAAGATCAAGAATCAAAGTTCTCTTTAGTTTTGGTAGCATCAGCCAAGGGGGAGTTTGTAAGGAATACTATTAGAGGCTGATGCAACCAAAGAACAAAGAAGATCTCTCAACATGCAAAAATGTTGTACAAGGAAGTTACTTCGGAAGATTTGATACAACTCACTGAGTAATGCTAAGTGTCAAATCTTCCGAAGCCAAAAGAGCATATCTTTTGAAGCCAAAGATGAAGTCTTCCGAAGCCAAAGACTGATTTCCTCCAAAGACAAAGAAGACATGTTTTCTCTGAATCACCTTTTGACAAAAGCTAAACCATTTTCCGCTGCCACTCTAAAGACTCACCAACTTATATGAGTTGGTTAAAAGTCCATGATTTTGTCAACTGTAGATTAAGGTCTTTTGTATGTCACTTTCCAACTATGTACTTTTATTCTTTTTGTAATAGATAAGGATGTGAGCTATGGCATGTCATAGTCACTAGTCAAAAGGAAATCTGTCTTTTGACTCTACATTGATCTTGTTGTCTAGATTAGTGTATCTAGCTGGACTTTAAAGTATGGCCGGCTGTAGGATGTAGTATAAAGTGTCTCAAGTACTTGTATCTTTATGTATGCTTTGTAACACTTGTAAGAACTTGAGAGCAATATACATCATTCTTAAAAACCATATTTGAGTGTTCTTGTTCTTGTTCTTTTTCTTGTGTTCTTTGCATCATCTCTAACTGGTTCCCTATTTGACCTACTAAGTGTTTCTTATCTCTCCATCCTGTGAAACTGTTGCATTGACCACCCTTCACCGGTCCCACATCTTGCATGGTCCATTTCATACTCATGCACATGTAATGTGATATCCGGTATTTTTCAAGTTAACTCTGTTAACAAAACTCCGTTAAAAAAAACTCCGTTAACAAAACTCCGTTACTTCTATCGTGTCTTGCATTCACGTCATCTAATCGCACACAAGTTGTCCTTGAGTGTTGGGGACTTTACACATATATATAAACCTAAAAACCCTAATTCCCCTAAGTCGCGGGTGAAACCCCCCCTCCCCTTAAATTGTTTGATTGATTCTTACACACACTCAAACAATCATCACTTTTGCTTGATTTAATCCACACAACGTGTTAGGAAGTCTTATTTGTGATTACTACTTGTTTTGGGTAAGAATTATCATCAATCTTTCATCATTTTCATGTATTTTGATTATGAACAAACCCTAGTTCATCCACTCCATCCAAAACTTGTTATTGATGAAATTAAACTATTGTACTTGGGTTAGATTGATGTTATTTTTGATAGCTTATATGGATTGTGCAAGAAATTATGATTTGAACGTTTAGTTCATAACTTATCCAAAGAGATACCAAGTGATGTTTGTTATGTTATAATGATGAGTATAGATTAGAAAACTCATATAATTGATGAATTAGTGGTCATTTTGAAATATGGGTTGCTAAGATCGCATCCTCCTTACGAGGAACTTTGTGAATGTGATTATTGAAGTTCAATAGTTTGAGCATGCATGGAATGATAAGATCATGTTAAAATAGCTACTAGAAAGAATGATATGTGTTTTGCTATACTAAATATGTTTGATACATAATTTAGATCATGATGATGGAAACTTAAATTGCTGAGTTAGGAAAATTGGATGATTGAGTGTACATCTATGCTAAATGATAATATGGTGTTGTATTGACTAGAAGAATGGAAAAACTAGAAAATCTTGTTTGGTTTATGTTATACTTTAAATGCGATGATGTGATTGTGAATGCCATACATGTATACGGATTTGAGGCGCCTACTTAGTAGGATTGGTAGGGTTTGGTATATGAGGTAGCGAGTTTACTTCACATGGTATGTGATGGGTGGTCTGAACCTTATGTGTACCTAGGTTGCATGATAGTAACGTAGTTAGTTATCACATGGGAAAATCTCAATTAATTGGGTAATTTTTGATTGAAATGTACAAGTTGGTTATTATTATGTATTCGTATGTGTTGTATGGTAGGTTTTGCTACTATGGAAAAGTTGTTTGTGTTTTGAAGTCATTGTATGATGTGTGCGGTGTATATATATTTTTAATAATAATTTTCCACATCACTTGGTTTTACATTTATAGAAACCACTTTTACATTCGAACTAAACCGTACACAAATAGGCAAGTGTACCTATCGTATATGTAGCATAGATTTGTCAAGAACCAAGTATCGATCCAAGGACAAGGTAGCTACTAATACTAAACCTTTGTTATTATTCAACCGATAAATATAGATGATTTGGTATTTTTGTATTTTTAAACTAAATATACAAATAAATAAGGATAGATAGAAATCAAGAAAGATAATCAAGCAAAGGTAATGTTCACTTAGACTTTGAAGCCTCCTAGCCAAATAATGACAACATACAAAAATTGATGATGAGAACGTTCTATACATGTGTAACATGGAAATAGACTAAACTCCCGTCAAGGCAACCTAATCATATGTCTCTTTGGAAAGTTAAAACGATGTTAACATAATAACCACCTAAAGTCATTTCATGAAGATCTAATGATACAATTATGTTGAATATAAATATGGACTAAACTCCTATCAAGGTTATTTAATCTCATAATCCTTTGGAAAGCTAATACAATAAACATATACAACCACTTCAAATCACATAATGAAAACAATATCATGAAGTCCTCCAACTTATGAATATCATGCCATAAATATATGAACTACAAGTTTACCCTAGTAAACCATAATCGCACATACACAATGATAAGTTAATTCATGTATGTTCCAAGCATATACACATTGAATGTAATAGCTTTTCCAAGCATATACACAAGGATGCACATTTGAATAACAATCATATATGTTCTAATTTTCACACCCCAACCGATGGCAGAATGATTTAGGCTGACTAATGTGAATCGATTGTTCATAGCACATAGAATTAAATAAGTTGAAATTATATTAAGTGCCATTTTTCATTGAATAATACTAATCAAACAATACATTAAAATCAAAAAAAAAATCAAGTAAATATAATGAAATTGTCTTAAATTTTTGACGAAGTACAAGCCCTAAATGTGCATTTAGAAGTCCACTAATCTGCATTCCTGAAATCATGTGAAAAAGTAACGGGTCAGCTAACGAATTAGTCGATGAGTAAACCAGGTTTGAATACATATATAGATTGATTAAAATGATTGAAAACAATTCAATTCATATGGCAATATCAAGACTTATAATACAATACTGTAACATAAAAGACAAACCAACACAATCAAACCTAATGACTGAATTGACTCAGTCCGTAGACGAAGTCTTATAGAATGAATGATTCTGGTTTCAATCATCATATGACTAAACAAATGGGGTGGGTTTGTCAAAGCAATAGATCTATCATTGTTACCGTGGTTGCATGAATTAATGATTGTGTTAACATAAAGTTTATCTAACTATGCACACATAATTGCAAGTAATAACAAAGCATGTCTTAAATTGAATTTAGATTGAAATAAAAATGAATTTCAATGATTGAATATTGAATCACATGATTTCCTCAAAATATAAAATATTTAAAATTGGGCTATGAATACTCATATTGTATAACTGCAGGACCGGTTAAGGGATGGTCAATACAATCAGTCTTACAATGAGAAGAGTGTTAGAACACTTCACAGATCAATTAGGGAATCAGGTTTATACGAATGATACTAAGAACACAAGTAAACAATGAGACAGAACTAAGAATAAGAACAAGATAAGTATGGTTTTCAAGAATACTATATATTGCTCTCAAGTTCTTTTACAAGTGTTACAAAGCATAAAAAAGAAATACAAGAACCTGAGATACTTTATACTACATTCTACAGTCGGCCATACTTTGAAGGCCATCTGGTAACACTAATCTAGATAGCAAGATTAATGTAAAGTTTAAAGACAGATTACCTTTTGACTAGTGACTATGACATGCCATAGCTCACATCCTAAAATATTAGAAAAAGGATAAAAGGTACAAAGTAGAAAGTTACAGACGCTAAACCATAATCTACAGTTACAAAAGCATGGACCTTTTCACCAACTCATGCAAGTTGGTAAGTCTTCAAAGTTGCAGCGGAAAGTTGGTCAGCTTTATACAAAAGTAGATAAGAGAAAGCATGTCCTCTCTGTCTTCAGAAGAAATCAGTCTTCACTTCATTGGCTTCTGAAGACTTTGTCTTTAAAGCTTCGGAAGACTTCATCTTTGGCTTTCGAAGATTTAGTCTTTGGCATCGAAATATTTTACACTTAGAATAATTTGCTGTGAGAAGTGTAAAACTTCCGAAGTAACTTCTACTCTACAAAATGTGCATGCAAGCCGAAAGCTCCTTGGTTGCTTTGGTTTCTTTGGTTGTATCAGCCTTTCAAGTATAACCTTACAAACTCCCCCTAGGCTGATGCTACCAAAACAAAGAAGTATGCTTAGATATTTAAAGTTCTTATCAGGATCAGGATCATTCCTTTGTTCATCAACTGATCAGGATCCCTCAAACTCTTATAATACCTTCTCATGTCATGGAGATCATGTAGAGGAATATCAAGCATGTCTTGCCATAAATAGACATCTTGACCTCCTTGATCTCTTATGAAATACCACCTGTCTGGATTAGTAGCAATAGTCCAGGAAAGGATGGGTCTTCCAGTTAGAAGAGGCTCTACTTGAGTTAGAGTTGGTTGAGCAGCCACTTCTTGCACTACCTCAGGATGCTATGACTCATCCTAAGGTGTAAAGGTGGATGCCTTGGACTTCTTCTTAGAACCACTCTTCCTGGCCATCCTTTTCCTCCTTTTTGAAGTATTTAACTGAGAAGACTAGCCTTCAGCACCAGGTTGACTTGTTGGGTCTTTCTCAGTTGGGTCCTCTTCCCTCACAAGTTTAGAAGGAGAGGAATTTGGACCCTGTAATGGATTAGAAATGAAGTTGGCAGAGATGCAGCTCTAGGCTTAGGTTGTGTTGTCTCAATGGGTTTAACCTTTACCTTAACTTCAGGTTGAGCTTGACTTGGTGGAGAATGCAAGTCAACAAGCTCTCCCTTTTTAATCTTCTGCTTGATCACTCTAATATGCTCATCCATATTGGATAAAGACCTTGGACCAAGCCTCCTTCAGGAGAATCCATACAACTTCAAGAAGCTCATCATCATCTACCTATCAGCAGACTTCTTTTGACTCTTTTGGATGATGGCTCATGACTTTGTAGCTTTTTCCCTTATTTTTCTCTTAGCAGCCATTTGTTCTTTGATACCTTATTGCTGCAGCTGCTTAAGATACTCGAATTCAATATATTCATATGATAAGGGAAGAAGTGCAGATGCCTAATAGAGACCTGTGGCACTCAGGTAGCTAATCATGTTTTGTCCATCAGCTTCCTTGTCTACCTGAGGTTGTTCAGTTGCCACAACCGCTTTCTCAGGACTTTTCTGAACTGGGGAGAGGATAGGAGCATTCTTGTATAGCCTTTTCTGTCTCCTTTGTTCCTTGATTTTTAGGAGCAATTCTGCATCCTCTACCTCCATCCTCTCTTTTAATAGCTCTTTGTCTGCTAGTTCATTGAGTTCCTCTAAGGGAAGAGAGATGAGTTCATCTATGTTGTAGTTCCTGGTCCCCAGGTAGTTTAATCTAGATACCCTAAACTCATCATCCTAAGTATTTGGTCTGGGGGCAGCCCTGATAACAGCTTCCATGAACCCTGGAGACCCTCTTATACTATCTCCCCTTAGCTTCCTCTTCCTCTTTCTCTTTTCTCCTCCTCAATCTCCTTAGAAGTCATCTTTCTCTTCCCTTTGTCATGCACAGGCCTTGGTGACTCAGGGTGTAGAGAGCTTTGGCCTTCATTGCTTGGTTTAGCAGTCAAGCTCTGGCCAGAGAGAGGTTGTGAAGCACCTTCACTAGTAGGTGCCTCATTAAGGGTGGATGATGTTGAAGCATTTCTTGTAACAAGATTCACAAGGTCTATTATTGGGCCTTCAGTCAAGGTTCCCCTTTGCAGCTAATCTTGGGTTCACCTCAACATCCAGTTGACCAATGACATTACCTGTTAGCCTTTGTCTTCTTCTTTATATGAACTCTTCAACAATCCTATCTTTAATCCTCTTAGCTAGTCTGCCAGCTTGCCTGTTTTGACTAGGAATGGTAAGTGGCATGTGTAGTAGAGGAAGACTATCATAGAACTTTAGGGTCTAAAAATTGAAAACCTCTTGCTGCCCCTGAAGTCTATGCAAAATCAGAGCTCTCTTGTCAACCTCATACCTCAACCGAAGTATTTCATTCTCAGCATCATAGGGTGGGGTAGACATAGCTCTTAGAATACCCTTCTCAAATAGACTTTGAATGAGTGTGTCCACATCAATATGGACTTGTAGAGGTTGCTGAGTATGGGCAATTGCAAGTGAGGTTGGTGAATCCTTAATGTTCATACTCTGTGAAGAACTCCCAGATATCGTGATTGCTTGGACTTTCTCCCCCTTTTTGGTAGCATCACCCTCTTGCATAGGTGAACTAGGGGTTATGTCTGTCACATCCACTGGTTCTTGTGTTCCTGGTTGAGACAGGATCAGTGATCTAAGTTTGATCAATTAGAGTTGAATCGCAGCGGAATTAGAACAAGAATTAGACAAATATAGCAAGAACACAATAGATATTCAATGGAACAGTACACGGTTATAGAGAAAGAGGGTTTTCTGCAAAAGGGATAATATCATTCATGCACAAATGCTTCGGTATGGCGGCCGCTAAGCTTCTAAGCTGCGCTAAGCTACGCTACTGCACCTTACAATTAGGTCAACATTCCTTATATAAAGGAATGTGACGTCTGCTGATGTCACTTGATAGTGACATCTAACAGAATTATTACAAACAACTGAAAGTAAGCAAACTACTGAGAATGTTCACAACAACTGAGAACATCTCAGAGTATGCTAAGTACAAGATGAAACTAAAACTACTGAAACTACAAGTACTGATTACAAAAACATAAAACTACTGAAAGGAAACCATCACAACTACTGAAGAGGTCTTCTTCAGCTGTTGTGACAACATCTGAAACTTGGTCTTCAGTCTTTGTCTTCAGCTTTTGTCTTCAGACTTTGTCTTCAGCTTCTTTCACTTCAGACTTTGTCTTCAGCTCTTTCACTTCAGACTTTGTCTTCAGACCTTGTTATCAGTTGATGTCTTCAGCTGTTGCAGACTACTTCAGTTGTTGTAATGTCTGTGGGACTTAAAGGTTTTTCTGATCAGGCTCATTGGTTCTTTTGGTCCAACAAACTCCCCCTGAACCAATGCAGCCAAAACCTTTAAGCTTATTGAGGTCCCACTTATTCTTGGCAGAAATACTCTCTTGATCAGCTTCAGAGATATCAGATAAGCACAGGCCAGGGAACAGGTTTCAGTAGATGTGAATGTCAAAGGATGGAAGGGAACTCTGTCTTGGGGAACTGGACACAGAGCTGTTATCCCAACCATGAAACCTACTTCCCATTGATGAGTCTATAAGACTCTCTGACGTAGGCCTCAAGGAGAACAACTTGTTCCTCCTTAGTGAGTTCTTCTGCTTCTCCTTCGAAGAAGAACTCTGGGCCATAGTACTCTGATAGGTACTTTACTGTCTTTCCATTTTTCAACTCAACAGTTGTTATCTCTCTGTAAGCAAATTCATCTGGGTGAGTCCCTTCTAATAACAACTGGAGTTCATTTTTCTTGATCTCTTCAAGCCTCTTGTATAACAACCCCTTCTTGACCATTTTGTTCTCCATTAGAGTTTGAGGGGTCATCTTTGACTTGTAGGCTCTCTTGAAGTCTTCAAGTATCTCCCAGGGTGAGACTACAATGGCCAACATAATAACAGCATCTATGGTCTTTCTCACTTGGCCATTGTATCTACTTGGTATGGATTTCTTATGAATTCTAGAACTAACCCTGGGGTCTGGCCAAATCCTTACTCTCTCCTTTTGATATTGAAAGGTATACCTGAGAGCATACAGCCTTTGAGCGTGTTTCTTCATGGCTTGTATAGATGATGACTGAGGAAACTCTTTGTCAACCATCTTCAAAAGTTGCTCATCGTGCTGTTTCTGCTGTTCTTCTTCTTCAATCTTAACTTTCACCATTTGCCTCTGAAAGTCTGGTGTGATCATTTGTTGACTTCTGGGCTCAGGTATTTTTAGAACAGCAGAGATTGGCAGACTGTCTTCTTCATCATCTCTTCTTCTTCTTCTTCCATCCTCAACACCCTTCTCCTCCTTCTGGGTGCATCATTGGATGTGGTTTGAGGTGGTTTTTGGGGTAAGGGAGTTGGTTTTGAGGGTTGAGTTGGTTTAAGTTTAGGTTTAGGGATTGGTTTGGAGAGTTGTGGGGTTGGTTGTTTTTGAGTGGGAGTTTGGGAAGGCTGATCTAGCATTTTTGTGGTAAGTTTGGCTTTGGAAAGCTTGGCCATATCAGTTCTCTTCCCAGCACCTGCTTCATCTAAGGCTTCGATAATCAACCCCTTATTGAATGCTTCAGAAGCACAGATTCTGGTGGTTATTGCCAGAATACTGTCTCTGGTCCATGATTTAATCTCAATTAATGATCTTCCCAAGTATTTTGCAATAAACCTGATCATTATCTCCAACCTCTCCCTTTCCATCACACTGTAACTGGCCCATCTCTCTTGTATCTCTTTAATCTCCAGCCTTCTGATCTCAGTGTCTAATGTAGCTGTATCAAAGCCTTGTCTGAAGAGTTGGTCTATTATTCTGTCCATTGATCTGCTGTGAGCTTCATCAGCTTCTTTAACCAGATCTTCCAATGATTTCTCTTCATCAGGCTTTTGAGTTTCAGCACTTTTCTTTCTCTTGTATGTGATCAGCTGTTTTTCCTTTTCTAACTCCTTTTCTTTCTCTTGTTGTTTCTCATCTTCCAC
Organism: Flaveria sonorensis; assembly: GCA_025506505.1. NCBI lineage: Eukaryota > Viridiplantae > Streptophyta > Magnoliopsida > Asterales > Asteraceae > Flaveria > Flaveria sonorensis. Next base: position 558,136 of record CM046437.1, on the reverse strand, counting down.
TCTCTTTCTCTTTCTTTCTTTCACTGCCTTAGACTCCCCCTTTTTGGGTGCATTGGGTTCAGGGGTTTGAATGGCAGAAAGCTTCTTTTGCACAGCATCATCAACAAGTGTTTGTAGATTTGAGGAGATCCTCTCATCAATGGCTTTATGCACAATCTCATTGATGATGGGAGTGATGAGAGGTAAGGAATGTTGAAAGGTAGCAACCATCTGCTCAGAGGGGTTCTGTCCCTGAGAGGTGGTGCCAAAAGCAGTGGCTGGTGGCTCAGTTGAGTGTAGTGGCTGAGTGTTTGGTGAACCTTCAGATGAAGGTGCCATCTGTGGGTTTATTGGGGCAGATGGACTTTGATCCTGAGACATTTTGGCAAGCAGTTCTTTGAGTCTGCTCACCTCAGCCTCAAGGATTGTGTTATGGGCTAAGACATCGAAGAAAAAGCCCAGGTCATCATCAGTCTTTGCTGAATCACCTGACCTCCTGATTGAATCAGGATGTACATGCCCTGAGTGTAGATCAGTTGTAGCATGTGCCCCTTGTTCTTGGTTCTGGGGACTTCCTGCCTCAGGACTGAGTCCTTCATCGGCAGTTGCCTCTGGTGAGGTCTTAGAGATGTTACCAACTGCATCCTGTTCATTTGCTGAATCAGTAGAAGTGGCAGCCTCACCAGATGTTCTAACCTCCTCCTCTACACGGGGAGATTGAACATTATAACCCCTGTGCTGTGGGTTATCAGCAGCATTTTGGTCCTCTTCCTCAGCTGTTGAGGTTCTCCCCATTGTAATTGGTTTCTGGGGAGGAGGAGAGGAATGCAGCTGACTCAGCACTTGTGCAACTATAATGGTTGGGCTTTGAGGGGCGGTTGCATTTGGAGATAGGTTTGAAGCAGATTGCACCCGGGGTGACTGGTGCTCTTCAATGGTAACCTTCTCAATTGAGATAGGTTCCAGCATTGTGGTATCCCCAATTATGGTTGCATCAGGATCCTGTTGAGAGGATGCCTGAGCGGCTAGGGCTGGTGGAGTCTTTGACACTACTGGGGGGTTAGAACCAGTAAGTGTTTCCTGTATTGGTGGTACAGGGGCATCCTCAGGGGACTCATCTCCCTGAGTAGCCTTTTTGGGCTTTTTGGTGTTGGGTTTGGTGGGGACTTTGGATCTGGAAGTGGAGGCTGTGGGTTCCCGCTGCTTGGGTTTTAGCAGCCGGGCAGCCCCTTTCAGTGTAGGGTCAGAGTTGTGCCTGGAGTATACTTCAGGCAATACAGCCGGAGCAGGGACTCCAAGGCCAACAAGGCCGTCTGATTTTAGCTGATTTAAAATTATGGCCATGAGAAACCTGGGATATAATATCCATCTGTTTGCCACAGGTTTCAAAGCCAGATCCTTTAGTTCCATGAAAACTATCTCAGAAAAATTTAGATTTTGTCGTTCAAAGATAGAGTATAATACCTGTTGCCATCGGGAGGACATCTGATCCCATGAGGAGGTTTTTGATGCAAGGCAGACATTCACCATGTGGAATATAAGACGTTCAGCATCATGGAAGTGCTTCTTCAGAATGGTGGTAGCACTTAAGTCTCCTTCATACCCGTTATTGATGAAAGACATATCAGTTGTGCCTTTCGGGTATTCTGTGACACAGGTGGCATCATGTAGATTTAGGGTTTGTCGAATGATGTCTGGAGTGATGACCACCTGTTTCTGGTTAACCAACGACTGGAGAGTGATTTGGCTATCATTCTCACCAGTTTGCACAGAGACGTTGGTCCAGAATTGGCTTAGGGAATCGGGGTATATGGTAGGATTCAGAAGAAAAGCGGTTCGGTACTGGGAATCTACCATAAGATCGATGGCATTATCAAATTTGTTCCAAAAGGCCGATTTCGAGAGGTAGGCAACACAGTTGTGTCTGGGTTTGAGTTTCATGGTCGCCATTGTTGAGAGAGTGAAGGACATAAAACGGCTAATGAAACGTTTGAAAGTAGGTTTAGGTATTTATAGGGTAAGAAAAGGCTGATATAAAACGACTGAAAGTGTTGGTGCTGTCATCAGTTGTTTGAAAACAACTGAAGACCTGGTTTAACTTTCAGAAGTTGTAACAACTGAAGACTTGGTATTAGTCATCAGTAGTTGTGAAACTACTGAAGACATGGTTTTGGCTTCAGGTGTTGTAAACAACTGAAGATTTGGTGTTAGTCATCAGTAGTTGTAAAACTACTGAAGACATGGTTTTGGCTTCAGTTGTATGAAGTGAAACAGCAGTTGTAGAAACAACTGAAGAGAAAAGTTTCTCATCAGCTGTTGTCGTCAATTCTTAGCTCATCAGCTGTTTCATTCTGACCTCAACACTTATCAGACTTTTTGTCTGATTTTCAGACGTTTCATTGGTCATCAGTACTTATCTGTTATACTGACATCAGTAGTTGTAACTACATCAGTAGTTGTAACCACATCAGTTCTTTTCAACAGATAGAGTACTTCAGTACTTTTAAGTAATTTAGTCTTCAGTAGTTATGAAAACTACTGAGGATAAAAGAACTTATCAGTACTTATTTGTGACAATAGTATACGAATGCTCATCAGTACTTGTTGACTGAGATCATCAGTAGTTGTCACTTATTCTAGCTGCAGCATACCAAGCCTTAACACTAGGTTTTGGAAAGTTGAACTGTCCAAAGGCTTAGTAAATATGTCTGCAAGCTCATCAGCACTAGGAACAAACTTTGGATCAATCAGACCTTTTTCAAAACAATCCCTAATAAAATGGTGTCTGATCTCAATATGTTTGGTCCTAGAGTGCTGGACTGGATTCTTGACAATACAAAGAGCTGAAGCACTATCCATTAGTAATGGAGTCTTAGTCTCTGTAATGCCATAATCCAATAATTGATTCTGAAGCCAGAGTACCTGAGATGTACAACTTGCAGCAGCAATGTACTCGGCTTCAGCAGTGGATGTAGCAACAGATGTTTGTTTCTTACTCTGCCAAGAAACCAAACAGTTGCCTAGGAATTGACATCCACCAGAAGTTGATTTTCTAGTTAATTTACACCCTGCATAGTCACTATCAGAAAAAGCAACTAATTTGCAAGAGTGCCCAGTGGAATACCAAAGACCTAGAGATTGAGTACCTTGCAGATATCTAAAGATCCTCTTGACTGCAATCAAATGAGACTCTTTAGGAGCAGCCTGAAATCTAGCACAAACACAAGTTGCAAACATAATATCTGGTCTAGAAGCTGTTAAGTACATCAAGGACCCAATCATACATCTGTAAAGTGTTTCATCAACAGCTTTACCTTTCTGATCTGCATCCAGTTGTGTGGTGCTGCACATGGGAGTAGAACAGGGCTTACAGTTTTGTAAATCAAACTTTTCCAAAAGACTCTTTGTGTATTTTGACTGATGAATGAAAGTTCCATCAGCCTTTTGTTTGATTTGCAAACCTAGAAAGAACTGTAATTCTCCCATGGCACTCATTTCGAATTTTTGTTGCATCAACTTTGTAAATGCATCACACAACTGTGGATCAGAGGATGCAAAAATAATATCATCAACATAAATTTGAACAAGGAGCTTATGCTGACCCACTTTCTTAATGAACAAAGTTTTATCTATGGAGCCTCTAGTGAAATTATTCTGAAGAAGAAAATTTGACAGTGTTTCATACCAGGCTCTAGGAGCTTGTTTCAACCCATAAAGAGCCTTATCAAGTTTATACACCCAATCAGGATGTTTATTATCCTCAAAACCTGGTGGTTGACACACATAAACCTCTTCTTTTATTTTACCATATAAAAATGCACTTTTGACATCCATTTGAAAAACTTTAAGATTGTGGAATGCAGCATAGGCTAAGAACAATCTAATTGCCTCCAGTCTGGCTACAGGGGCAAAGGTTTCATCATAATCAATACCTTCTTCTTGTGAAAACCCCTGGACAACCAGTCTGGCCTTGTTCTTGACAATTTGCCCATTTTCATCTGTTTTATTCCTAAACACCCATTTAGTGCCTATTGCACACTTACCTGGGGGTAGAGGAACCAGTTCCCACACTTGCTGCTTTTTGAACTGAAGAAGCTCAAGCTGCATGGCATCAACCCATCCATTGTCTCTTAATGCAATATGATAGTTCTTTGGCTCTTGCTGACTGATGAAGAGAGCATAGAAGCAGAAGTTGGACAATTGACTTCTAGTTGAGACACCAGCATTGATATCACCAATGATTTGAGACATTGGGTGATTCTTCAGCTCTTGGTACACTATGAGATCTGTGCAAGTGTTTGTAGCACGCTCAGCAGCAACAGATGTTGATCCAGATTCTTGAAACCAAGTATTAGATGGCAAGTCAAATGAAGTAGAGGATTCAGAAATCTCATCAGCATTTGTTGTGGATGGTGCTACTGAAGCTACAGGAACATCAAGTTTAGTAGACTCAGGCAGTTGATCACTAAACTTGAATAGGTGAGTACTGGGATCATCATCAACATCAGTACCACCAGATGGATGACTAGCTGCAGAAGGTGATGAATTCACATGATCTGCAACAGCTGGAGGCTGATAAGGAACATATTGCAGTATGTCCAGATCAAACAACTCCACAGGGTTTTGTGGAATTTTGTCCTTAGGGATTCATTGAACTTCACATGCAAGGTTTCTTCAACCATCTTTGTTCTGCAGTTGAACACTCTGTAAGCCTTGCAAGTGGATGAATACCCAACAAAATACCCTGCATCCACCTTAGAATCAAACTTTTGGAGTTGATCCTTTGTGTTGAGAATGTAACAAGGACACCCAAATGCTCTGAAGAATGAAATTAGAGGAGCCAAATGATGTAGAACTTCATAAGGAGTCTTCATCAACCTCTGATTCACTAAAGCTCTATTTTGCACATAGCATGCTGTGTTGACAGCTTCAGCCCAAAAGGTCAGTGGCAAACCAGAGTCAGCCAACATGGACCTTGCAGCTTCAATTAGGGTCCTGTTCTTTCTCTCCACTACTCCATTTTGTTCTGGAGTCCTTGGGATGCTATACTGCCTCTTGATTCCTTTTGAAAGGTAGAAATCATCAAGTGTATGGTTTCTAAATTCAGTTCCATTATCACTTCTTATACACTTGACTGATAGGGAATACTGCTTCTCAACATACAACACAAAGTTAATAATTGTCTGAGCAGCCTCATCCTTTGAATGCAAGAAGAAGGTCCATACAAATCTGGAGTAATCATCCACAATTACCAGACAGTATTTCTTCTTTGCCATGCTCATTACTCTCACAGGACCAAAGAGATCCATGTGCAGTAATTGCAAGCAGGCAGTGGACTTTGGTTCTTCTATAGGAGGGAATGAAACTTTGTGTTGTTTTCCTTTTAAACAAGCAGTGCAGGTTTCATCACAGTGGAACTCCTTTATTGGTAGACCTCTCACTAAACTATTGTGGATCAGCTGATTCATGTTTTTGAGATTAACATGACCCAGCCTTCTATGCCACAGTTTAGATTCCTGAGGAGAGGCCTTGGAGAACAGGCAAGGATGACCTTTTAAATCAATCTTCTTTGACAAATCCAAGGCATATACTCTTCCTATCCTGTTGGCCTTCAGGAGAGTATGTTCATCCAATACCTTGTCAATCAGCCTCAGAACTTTGGAAGACAGAATCCGGCAGTTCTGGCTTGTGAAAAGTGCAACATGCCCTTTATCACACATCTGACTGACACTCAGTAGATTATACTTGAGATTCTCCACATGGTTAACATCATCAAATCTGATTTCTCCATTTGACACAAATCCTTTCCCGATGATGTAACCCTTAGCATCATTTCCAAATGAGACAAATCCCTTCTTTCCTTGAGAGTAGTCATTAAGAAGAGAACTGCTCCCAGTCATATGCATAGATCCTCCACTGTCTACATACCAGATGCTTCTTTGGCATGCTGAAGAACCCTGCATTTATCATAAGAAACTAGTTAGCTTTAGAGACCCAAACCTTTTGGTTTTGGGTCTGTTTTCATCAACAGATTTAACCATAACTTGTTTCTCATGATTAACAGCTGATGAAGGTGGAGATGGTGCTGAAATGGATTTCTTAGATTTGGGCTTGGATTTCCTTTTCAGTGGTTTGATCACAGGTGCATCTAGTTGGTTAACTCTCCCCAACAAATGCTGAACCATCATAACAAGTTGTGTCTGATTTGTTGCTAAAGCCTTCAGCTCATTTGACACATCAGTACTTGTTTTTGATGAGTTCCTGTGACCCACCATTTCCTCCTTCTTGAAATTCACAGACTTAGTCTGATGTTTATCATGAGGAACACTATCAGCTGTTTTCTGATAAACCCCATCCTTCTTTTTGGATTTTGGTGAGGCCTTGGGTTTATCAGTTTGAGATGACTGTGGTACAAACTTGGTCTCAAACTCATTTTTCATTTTATTAATCTCTTCTTTAATGAGCTTATCTCTGTTGAGTTTGGAACCCTTTTTGTACCAGCATTCATCAGATAGATGATTGAATTTACCACATATTTCACATGGCTTATTCTTCATCTTGGATTGATCAACTGCTGAAGTGGAAACTACTGAAGGTGTGATCTTCAGTACTTTCCTCCTTTCAGTACTTGTGTTAAGTACTGAAGGATCGGTAACAACTGAAGACTTGTTCTTCAGCTGTTCTCTATCCGTCCTGAAAGACCGTATGATAGATTCCTCAGCAGTTGTTAATCCTTTTATTTCAGCAGATTTGAAATGCTTTTCAGATGTTGTGACTTGCCCTTCAGTACTTGGAGTACTTTGAGGGACAACATCTGAATTGCTCAGCTTCATGTGTTTATCAGCATTTAAACCATCAGGCAATTGATTTGCTGAGATCTTAACACTGACTTCATCCTCTAATTTTGTATTATCATTTGAGGATGAATCACATGATGATGTGGTTTGGAAATTACTTTCACCTTCAGATTTTACTATTGATTTTGAAGTAAAATCAGTAGGTGGTGCAGTATGATTGTAACCTATTCCAAACTTCACATTTGAAGCTGTTTGCTTGCTGAGAAGCATTTCAAATCCCTTGCAGGATGTTACCCAGCGGTCACACTCAACTTGGGTAGCTGCAAGTGTCTCTTTGAGACTTCTGTGGTTCTCAAGTATGACCTCTACCTTAGCCTTTTCATCATTAAGTTGGCATTTAAGCTTGTAAATCTCATCATCTTTGTCATTAAGAGCAGACTCATACTCAGCTTTTCTTTTGGAAATAGTTTTCTCAAGCTCAAGATTTTGATTGATTAAAGCTACATTTGCCTCTCTAATAGAGACAAAGGCAGCTATGCATGATTCAGAACATAACTTGGCTTTAGCCTCAGAAGATACCTGGGTTACCTGTGAAGATGATGCATTGGAGCAGGAACCCTCAGTAGACTCCAGGGCCATGAGAGCAAGATTCCCAAAAGGATGTTCACCACCATGTTGACCAGCACCAGCAAATAATTGCTCATTGAAACCAGAAAGATCATCTGGTGAGCTGCTCCAGTCAACAACTCCTGGTGTGAAGAAGCTGTGATGAGGTTGAGATTGTGATGGAGATGGTTGAGGCTCAGGTAGGGCTTGAGGTTGTTGTGCTATAGGAACTTGAACTGGATTTGGCTGTGGCATGTAATAGCAGGGATATGGATATGGCATTGGACCCTGAGGGACAAAATATGCAGGAGATTGAGGTTGTGAGTGATGACCAGAACTAGCAGGATGTTGCCCTTTTTTTGTGAACTATTGCTTGGAAAGGTCACAAAGGGTGCAGAGGAGTTAGATCCAGTTGATCTACACTCTCTTGCAAAGTGCCCAAGCCTGTGGCATTTGTGACACCTCAACTTACTCTTGTCAAAACCAACTTTGGTTTTGCCAGAGAGTCCTGGAAATTTCCTACCAGTTCTCTTGTAGAACTTTTGAGATCTGATATTGATCAAGGCCATTTGGCTCAAAATATCCATCTCTTCTAAATCATCATCAGCAATACCCATCAAATCATCCATGATAAAGCATAAATTATCACTATTACACCCAGAATGACTGTCAACACCAACAAATGCATGATCAGAACTGTTTGAAGAGAAATCTATATGCTCATCATAATGGCTTTCTGATCCAGCATATTCTGACTCATGACCGACCAAGGCAGTGTTCCCTGGTACAAAGTCATCAGTGAGCTTTCCTGATGATGCCAGTTTCCTTTTCTGCTCTATCTCTCTTTCAAATGTAAGCAGTTTCCCATGGAGTTGGGTGAGAGATAGGCTATCCAGATTTGCACTGGAGCGTAGGACAATGGTGTATGTGTCCCATCTCTCAGGCAGTGATCTGAGGAATCTGTTGTTCATCTGGCTGTTAGTATACTCATGCTTGACCATTTTCAGCTCAGAGATCAAGCAGGAGAAACGCTCAAACTGTTGAGTCAGTGTCTCACCCTTCCTATGAGAGAATGTCTCATATTGTTGGGCGAGGATTTCTCTGTTGTTTGCTAAGACCTCATCAGTTCCTCCGAATTGTTCCTTCAAAGCATTCCAGAGGTCATGAGCAGTTTCATGATGCATAAGCCCAGAATAGATTTCATTAGGCAGTGCCATGGCCAGAATTCCATGGGCTTTAGCATCAATCTCAAACAGTTTACGATCTTCATCTGAGTATTGCTCCTTCTTCTTCGGAACCATTTGGTTGGTCTCCGGATTGTTCACCATAGGCTTGTGTGGACCGTGAACCACAGATGTCCAACAACCTGAACTGTTAACAGACAGGTGATGGAGCATTCTTCGTTGCCATATGTTATACTCACTCCTAACCAGCATCGGAGGCTTGGTTGAGGAGCCAGTATTGTGAGGGTCATTAGATGGAGTAGTCATTCTCAGATTCAAACCAATTCAATCAAGTTTCAACAGATTTAGCACAAAAACACAACAAACTCAATATGAACCAAGAAGAAACTCAAATTGACTAACCAGAAGCAGCAGAAGACCAATCTCTATAACCAATTCTTGCAAATATGCTAATTCGATCAAACTTTAGATATCAAATAGCAGTTTCAATGATCAATTTGACAGGATCAGCGATCTAAGTTTGATCAATTAGAGTTGAATCGCAGCGGAATTAGAACAAGAATTAGACAAATATAGCAAGAACACAATAGATATTCAATGGAACAGTACACGGTTATAGAGAAAGAGGGTTTTCTGCAAAAGGGATAATATCATTCATGCACAAATGCTTCGGTATGGCGGCCGCTAAGCTCACTAAGCTGTGCTAAGCTCGCTATAGCTGCACACCTTACAATTAGGTCAACATTCCTTATATAAAGGAATGTGACGTCTGCTGATGTCACTTGATAGTGACATCTAACAGAATTATTACAAACAACTGAAAGTAAGCAAACTACTGAGAATGTTCACAACAACTGAGAACATCTCAGAGTATGCTAAGTACAAGATGAAACTAAAACTACTGAAACTACAAGTACTGATTACAAGAAACATAAAACTACTGAAAGGAAACCATCACAACTACTGAAGAGGTCTTCTTCAGCTGTTGTGACAACATCTGAAACTTGGTCTTCAGTCTTTGTCTTCAGCTTTTGTCTTCAGACTTTGTCTTCAGTTCTTTAGCTTCAGACTTTGTCTTCAGCTTTTTCACTTCAGACTTTGTCTTCAGCTCTTTCACTTCAGACTTTGTCTTCAGACCTTGTTATCAGTTGATGTCTTCAGCTGTTGCAGACTACTTCAGTTGTTGTAATGTCCGTGGGACTTAAAGGTTTTTCTGATCAGGCTCATTGGTTCTTTGGTCCAACATCCATCCTTAAAGGTCTCCCAGCTAGTTGTTCCTCGAGGACAGAAATCCAAGTTGCTAATCATTGACCCTTTTTAGCAAGGTAGTCTCCTAAGATTCCAAGTGACTAACCTTGGAAAAACTAAATAGGTGATGATTTGAGTCAGCTTTGCCCCTTTAGTTTAATATTCCCCTCATCTTCATCAGAAGAATCATGGGGGATGAGAGAATGGACTTAGTCTTCTTCCTCATCACCAGAACTTGTTCTGGCCGCTGGATTTCCCTGCACCATGATAGCTTGAAGTGCAGTATCAAGGGCTGGGTTGTAATTGTCGAGGTCTTAATGATGGTAATCATTATTTGTTAAGTGAGAGCCTCTTCCATAGGACCCCTGAACAGGTTAAGGTAGATCCAACTCAGTAGTAGGTGGATGATAGGGCTAGACATGGGAGAAATAGAGTTACTCATCTCTATTGAGTAGGGGAGGAGAAGAGAGACTCATGATACTCACTGAATCCCATGTCTTCATCATCATAGAATTCTAGGTTTGGAATGGGTTGTTAGTTGCAGGTTGTTCACTAGAGTGTTGAGAATTGAGTGAAGGTTAAGGCTTAGGGGGTGTGAGCTTATTAGGCTGAGCATGAGGAACCTCAGCACTGATCATTTGTGAGATGGGAGTGGTTTACTCCTCAGGAGAAGTGGGAGCTCTAGTGTCCACTTCCTCCTATGTGGGTGGTAATATAGGTGCTTGCACAAACTGAGTAGCATGTGCAGGGGTTCGGTGAGTTTTCTTTGGCAGGTGATGGTTATTTATGGCTGTATAAGGGGTTGAGAGTAGAAGGTGTGGGTCAGCACTAGCTGGGCTGCTAGGTTGTCACCTTGAGCAATAAGCTCTAACATTTATATGACAAGGGCTGTTTCTACCTATGAGAAACCAACAGTTGGCTTTCTCATAGTCTTGAAGATGCTGAGCATCTCTTTCCCAATTTAGAACATTACCTGTTCACCTCAATGTGAGCCCAGTTCACAGTTGAGAATGTGCTGGACATATCTAGGGAACAATAAATTTAAGGAGTCCAAGTTTGCAAGTAAATGGATGTACACACAATTGTGAATACCTGAAATGACTCCCTAAACCATCCCATGGACTAGTAGGAAAGGTCCTGTAGAACTTGGTCCCATCCTCCATGCTTGTTGTATAGACTATGAATGACAACATGGAGGAGGTATTTCCATAGAGAGGAACCTTCCCTTTCCTGAAGGTCTTGATAGAGAATCCCCTCATAACCCATCTGACCAAAGGAAAGGTAATAGCCGACTTGGGGAAGGACAAATCACCTAGACATCATCCACCCTTAGATGTGAGTTTATGGATGCTGGAGTGACAAAAATGTCCTCCCCTGCACTATGGCAGACAGTGCTTCTCCCTATCCATGGAGACCTCTTGATAGGTCCTACAGAATTCCAAGAGTTGATCCTTATAAAGTGGAGGAACGACGGTAAGGGAGGTGAAGTAGTTTGCTAGAGTAAGAAAGCGACAAACCTTTGAGAAGCCAGGATCTTTCTAAGAGTTCACAGAGCAACTTGATTATGTTGCCAGTAAAAGTTGCATGGAGAAATCGGGTTGGTTTCGTCGACGAAGGTTGGCCATTTTGAGGTAGCTTTGTTGTGAAAGAAGATAAGAACAAGGGCGGTTTGTAGGTAAATTTAGGTTAGAGAATTTTAAGATGAAGAAGTTAGTGAAAGAGGGAAACCGTTGAGAGAATATATATGAAATGGATTTGAGACAAAGTTAATGCAAAAGGATAAACTTTGAAATCCAAATGTCGGTCCTACCTTTAAAAAGTGCTCAAAAAGGTGTTTTCTTGGAAGTCGAAAATCTTCCAAAGGTATTTTGTCTTCGGAGTGTTTAAGAAAAACTTCCAAAGCCAATTTGGCGTTAGAAGATATTCGTAAGTTTGTGAAATTTTGCTTCGGAAGGAAATACTTAGAGAATTTTACTTCTGAGACATGTTTGGTTTCGGAAGAGATCAGGACTTGGAGGTTTTATTCTAAAGAATAAATCTTCCGAGATTAATTTTTTCGGAGAAAATTGTCCTTCAAATACATGTAAGTACTTAGAAGCATATTTAGCTTGGAAGATATATTAGAATTCTTTTGAATGTAAATGTCTTATAAATAGTTATTTGATTGAAGACATAATGTTCTTCCGAAGAAACTTGATATCTTCCGAAAGAAAATATATTTAAAATTTTCAAAAATCTAAGGAATATCTTTTGAAAAATTTTCTTCCAAAGGAAAAGGCTTATGAAGATGAAAAATAGACAACATAGGACACATAGGTTTTAGAAATAGAAGATTTAAGTTCAAAAAAAATCTACTCAAGTTAATCATCCAAAGCCTAGTGAACGGATCAGCATATTGTTCATTTGTGTTAACTTTGACTAGTTTGATTAATCCTTTTTCAAAATTATCTCTAATCAAATAATACCTAATGTTGATGTGTTTTGTCCTTGAGTGTTGCACAAGATTCTCTTTAATAGAGATAGCACTGTTGTTGTCTATGTGGATGAGAGTCTCTTTGAAGTTGAATCCATAGTCTAGCATCAGATTCTGAATCCAAGCACTTGAGCACAGCAGCTTGCAGCAGCAATGTATTCAGCTTCAGCAGTTGATGCAGACACATAGGATTGTTTCTTGCATTGCCATTAGACAATCCTTCCACCAAGGAATTGACAACCCCCAGATGTAGAGTTTGTAGTCATGTTGCAGCCACCATATCACTGTCTGTATAGGTATAGAAATTGATGTCAAAATTCTTTGATACCAAAGGCAAGCATTGGAGCACTTTGAGATATCTAACAATTCTCTTAACAGCAACCAGGTGTGACATCTTGGGGTTTTCTTGATATCTTGCACAGATGCATGTGCCAAACATGATACCAGGCCTGTTGGCTGTGAGGTACATAAGAAACCAATCATAGCCGTGTAGAGATGTTCATCCACACAGTCCCCTCAAGATCAGGTCCAAGGGAGTGGTTTCTAGCTATGGGAGTCTTTGCAACCTTGCAATCAGTCATGTTGAATCTTGTAAGGATGTCTTGTACATACTTTGAACGACTTATGAAGATGCCATTTTCAACTTGCTTCACTTGAATTCCTAGAAAGAAATTAAGTTCCCCCATGGAACTCATGTCAAATCTATTTTTCATCAGCCTCTCAAAGTCTTTGCAGAGCTTTGGATTAGTTGACCCGAAGATAATGTCATCTACATATACTTGAACCAACATTAAGTCATTCCCTATTTCTTTGATGAAGAGAGTTCCATCTATAGTACCCTCTTGTAGCCATGTTGATAGAGATACTAAGATAGTGTCTCATACCACTTTCTTGGAGCTTGGTGCAGCCCATAAAGATCTTATCAACTTGCAGACATAATCAGGATGATCTGGGTCTGCAAAGCCAGGTGGTTGTTTGACATACACCTCTTCATCAATCACCTCATATAGAAAAGTACACTTGACATCAAGTTGGTAGACCTTGAAATCCTTGGATGCAGCAAAAGCCAAGAATATTCTAAAAGCTTCAAGTCTTGCTACAGGAGCAAAAACATCTGTGTAGTTAATTTCCTCTTCTCTTGTGTATTCTTGAACAACTAGTCTTGCTTTGTTCTTGATGACAAGTCCTCTATCATCTTCTTGTTTCTAAAAACCCACTTGGTTCCTATGGTAGTCTTCCCTTGAGGAAGAGGACATAAGTTCCAAACCTTTTGTCTTTTGAATTGAAGTAGCTCCTCTTGCATTGGTTCAACCCAACTTCCATCCTTCAAAGCCTCATCAACTTTCTTTGGCTCTATCTGGGACAAGAAACAAGAGTATAGACAAATATTTTTGTCATGGGTTTCTTCTCTTGTTCTCACCCTTGTATCAACATTTCCAAAGATCTTTGCGTGGGGTGTGACTTGTGGATCCTGAGTGAGGGATCATAGCAAGTTGATTATAAAGATCTAAATTTAAGAAATTTAGATCTGGCAATAGAGTATCACCCACCACATCAACACACTTATCAAGAGAGGCTTGATCCAATGAGTATGTGACATCATTTATGTTGTCTTTTCTTGTAGTGGTTATCAGCATCAAGAAATTCTTGATCACTGTCACCACCTCATTTCCTCCTACATGTGAAGTTCCTTCTTCTGAGTTTTGAGCCTCTGAGCTGGAATTTGTGGGCGCCTTAGATGTATCAGATGAATTTGTCATGTTTGTGCTGATAGGATCTTTACTTGTAGGGTTAGTTACCACTGGAGCTGAAGTACTATACTTGCTTGGTCTTCTCAGCTCAAATCTTTGGGTCAGGATCTCCTATTAATAAGTTACCTATAGATCCTGAAACATCTCACAAGATTTGTTAAAACAGTTTATAACTAAATCAAGATCAAACAGCTAATCAGGACCAGAACCTTTCACACTAGGAGTATGCTTAGGTCACATTGGCTGACTCCTCAACTACTCTAGTTCTAAGATTGTATACTCTATAAGCCGTAGCTTAGGAAGAGTATCCAATAAAGTTCCATCATCTCATTTCTTAGCAAATTTGGCTATTTGATCTTTGGTATTCAAGATGGTGCAAGCACATCCAAATGACCTGATGAAACCAACAAACGGTCTCCTTTTGTGCCACAGCTCATAAGGAGTCTTACCATGAGTCTTAACCACTAAAACTCTATTTTGTACATAGCAGGCTGTGTTGACTACCTCTGGCCAGAAGGTGATGGGCAGTTTAGAGTCAGACAACATGGTTCTTGCAGCCTCAATAAGTGTCCTGTTTCTCCTCTCAGCAACACCATTTTGCTAAGGAGTCCTGGGAGCAGTATATTGTCTTGTAATACCATTTTCATAAAATATGTCAAGGATTTGGTTCTTAATTCAGTTCCTTGATCACATCTTATGGTTTTGAACTTGTGATCACATTGATTATCAATTTCCAGAATGAAGTTCTTTAAGATCTCAGAGTCTCATCCTTAGTACTAAGGAAAAGACCCAAGTGAATCTTATGAAGTCATCTGTGATCACCAAACAATATGAGGTCCTTCCTAGACTCATTATACTGGTAGGGCCAAAGAGATGCATATGTAATAAGTATAGGGGAGTAGTGATAGATTTTCTTTCCTTTGGCTTTTGATAACCTTTGTGTTGCTTCCCTTTCAGGCATGCTACATAGTGGTCATCACTTGTAAACTCTTTCTTTGGTATTCTAGTTACCAAATCATTCTTAATTAATTTATTCATGTTTTTAAAGTTTACATGGCACATTCTTTTATGACAAAGGAAAGACTATCAGTGTTTGCTTTAGATAGAAAGCAAGAAACTTCTCTTGAGGGAGATGTATCCTGCAATTCCATCTTGTACATGTTCCCTTTCTTGGGGGCTCTGAGCAGGCTATGCTCTTATGGAATGACCATCCCGGGCTTGAGAACAATGCACTCATGCTTAGTGAAGAGCATGTTGTGTCTCTGATCATAAATTAGGATACACTCAGTAGATTGTACCCAAGCTTTTTGACAAAGTTTACTTTTCAATGCTGAGCTTACCATTTATGACCGTCCTCCTTCCAGTAATGTATCCTCTAGCATCTCCTCCAAAAGTAACTGGTCCTCCATCATTTTCTTAAAATTTTAAGTTGAGAACCATTGCCTGTCATGTGCCTGGAACAGCCACTATCAATGATCCATACATTCCTCTTGGGCTTTTGTTGTTCCTACATAGAAAAGAAATGCTTAGTTATATTTGGAAACCCAAGCCTTATTGGTCTTGGGCTTATCAAAGTTATTTGAGGACAATGTAATAGTAATTGATCCTATGTTCAAGTTCTGAAGATCCTCAGCTGTTGTTGATGAAGAACTTTTAGTCACTTGGTTTCCTTCATCTTTCACACCATCTTTGGAAGATTAGACTTACCTTTAATACATCGGAAGTTGACAACTTCGGAAGTTTTGGAGACTGGATCTTCGGAAGATCTTGCTTTCACTGCATCAAGCTTCAGTACTTCAGAACCATTCCTTTCTTCCAACCAATTTTCTTCCGACGGCAAGTTTTCAGTTGTCTTCTTCTTCACCTTGGAGCTTCCGAAAGGAAACGATTTTCCTTCTGAAGCTAGCTTTTCTTCTTCTTCTCAGAAGTTTTCTTTTTGATCATATGGATAGTACTTTTAGGATTATAGATGCAATCCTTAGCAGATGGGAAGTACCACCACACATGATGTAATCCATTTGCTTCCTTCTGAGAGCTTTCTTCTGAGAGAAAGACGAACTTGATCACTTTCCACCTCCATCTTCATCTTCACAGATGATGCAACAAGTTCTTAGGGTGAGGCTTGCTTTTGGAATTGGATGGTTCAGGCTATGTAGCAGTGGTACATAGCTGATCAGCCTTCTTCTCTTTGCTGGAATGAATGGACATGAACTAAAACTTTGGTACTAAAGTTCATAGTTGAGTCTTCAGCCTTCACCACTTCAAATCCTGCAAAGATAAAACTGTTTCTGCTTAGAGTTGAAAGCGGGCTTGATCTATTAAGCTTTCTTTGATTTCCTCTTGACTTTTGTGATCAAGTTCTTCCTCTTAGACATGGTCATCCTAGATTCTTTTCTCTCCTAAGGAGAATAGTGTCCCTTTTTAGGATGATCTTCTTCACTCTTCTTAGAATCATCCTTCACTATCTCTTTTCATCCTCTTCATCAATGGGGTCTATGAGGGAAGCTCATCTTCACAAGTTCCACACCTTGGAGATCTTACAGACAATAGAGTGAGTAGAGGAGCTATCTTAGTAGATCCCAGTCCCTGCTTATTCTGATAACAAACTTTTGCATGTAGAGATGAGGATATCATGTTCTTGAAGGTCTCTTCTTCAAGAACACATTTTTCTGCCCTGGCTTTCCTGATCATAAGCTCAGCCTGGCATTCAGTTAACTTAGTGATGAGATCTTTTATCTGAGTCATGTAGTGGTATGTTCATGATTAAGAGCTGAAATGGTTTTCTCTAGATCATTTATTTATGTTTGTAATCATTTTTAGCTCTTTTGAAATCAGCTTTTAAAATGTTTAAGGACTAAGATCAGACCTCATCTCTAAGTTATAAGACCTATATATGTTAACTTTAGCAATACATTAAGGTGTACAAAGATGTTCCAATGCCTTGGCTTCTTCATGATCTGCCATTAGTGCTTGGTTTGGAGATGCATCCTCAACCTGAAAGCCCCAGTCAAAGCCTCCTTCTTCAATAGCAACTGTAGCTTGCTACCTGGGCTTCTCATTCTGGGGAGCTCCATTAGTGTAGTTTGGTCTGGTTTATGCTTGGTAACCATTTGTCTTTGGTGCCTTGCACTCTCTACCAAAGTGTCCCATTTGGTTACAGTTGTAACACTTTACTTTGCTTTTGTCCAGCCTAAACTTTCCACTGGTTTCATTGCTAGGAAACTTCCTCCATATCCTCTTGTAAAACTTCTGGCTGTGAGTGAGAAGAGCCATCTGCTAGACTATTTCCATGTACTCCAGATCATCTAGATGGATATAGTCCAGGTCTTCAAGGGTAACGAGAAGGTTGCTTGTGCTTTCATCAGTAGACACAAAGGCTTGTGAAGAGCTTGTCTCTTGGAATGGACTTCCTTGGATATAGCTCTCTCTTGGTGTCTCCGGGAGGTGATGAAGGGACCTTTTATGAGTTGTTAGGGTAGCAGATGAGATGATGTTGTGGTTCTCTACAATCCCTTTCAACCACATGCAGGGCTGAACTCGGCTGATTGTTGGAGTTACCAAATGGATTTTGCATGTTCATCTTATTTGGTAGCCACTAGGGATACCATATAACTTAGTAAGAGTAAGGGTCTTGAGGTTCTCAGTCCTTTTGATGACCATACAATAGTGTGTCCATTGTATGGAAGAGAGGACATAAACATCCTCATAATGTCCTTGTTCTCAAGAGTTACTCCAACATCCATTAGAGTGTCCACAATCTCAACATACCTAAAGTATTGATGTGCCATGATTTCACCTGTTTTGAAGGTGAAGTTCTCAAAACTGCTGTTTTAAGAGGTCCTTCTTGTTCTCTTTTGCCTCAGTGGACCCTCATACATAAGTTCAGTGCATCCCATAGTTGCTTAGCAGTCTTGCACTTCTTGAAGCCTCTGTAGATGGAGTTTAGAAGAGCAGTTTGGAGAGCAGTCAGGGCTTTCTGATCAATATGTATCTTATTCAAGTCTTCTTCAGAATAGTCAGCCACTTCTTTGGTATCATACCACCACCACCAGCAGCTGAAGAGATGGATGGTACATGAGGTTCAGAGACAATAGATCCCCACATCCTAGAGTCTTGAGACTTGATAAAGCCTTCCATTCTTGGCACCAAGTATCAAAATCATGAAGAATGATCAGTGGAGACTTTGTCATGGTCCCGGTTTCCATATCAGCCTTTGTGATAGCTACCCTTTAAGTTGTTAAGTGTTTGTGAAACTACAAGGATTTAAGATGATGAGATCTTACAATCAAGAGCCTAAAAGCTCTAATACCAATTGTAGGACAGGTTAATAGAAGGTCAGTACGATCAGTCTCACAATAAGGAGAGTGTTAGAACACTTCACAGATCATATAGGGAATAGGGTTATATGAATGATACTAAGAACACAGTAAATAATGAGATAGAACTAAGAACAAGAAACAAGAAAAGTATGGTTTTCAAGAATATTGTATATTGCTCTCAAGTTCTTTTACAAGTGTTATAAAGCATAAAAAATAAATAAAAGAACCTGAGATACTTTATACTATATTCTACAGCGGGCCATACTTTGAGGGCAGCTGGAAACACTAATCTAAACAACTATATCAATGTAAAGTCAAAAGGCAGATTGCCTTTTGACTAGTGACTATGACATGCCATAGTTCACATCCTAATAGATTACAAAAAGGATAAAAGGTACAAAGAAGAAAGTTACAGACTCTAAACCATAATCTACAATTACAAAAGCATGGACCTTTTCATCAACTCATGCAAGTTGGTGAGTCTTCAGAGTTGCAGCGGAAAGTTGGTCAGCTTTATACAAAAGTAGATCAAAGAAGGCAAGTCCTCTCTGTGTTCGGAAGAAATCAGCCTTCACTTCATTGGCTTCAAAAGACTTTGTCTTTGAAGCTTCGGAAGACTTCATCTTTGGCTCTAGAAGATTTGGTCTTTGGCTTTCAAAGATTTTACACTTAGAATAATTTGCTGTGAGAAGTGTAAAACTTCCGAAGTAACTTCTACTTTGCATAATGTGCATGCAAGCCGGAAGCTCCTTGGTTGCTTTGGTTTCTTTGGTTGCATCAGCCTTTCAAGTATAACCTTACAATAATGATGGTTGTAGGTTTTATAAGAAAGCTTGAATGTTCAAGAGTCAAGGGTGATGTCCTAAGGAGAAAAAAAAAACCTGAGGTTAGATTCATTACAAGAAGTTAGGACGTTTAGAGAATGCCAAAGGCGAAAGCTAGATTGAAAAAGGATTATTGCACAAATTTTAGATTTTAGACAGAAACTGGTTTTAAAAATATCAAACGGTTTTAGAAAATAATAAAACTTACTCATAACTAGATCAGAGTCTCCCGGTCAACTTTTGTTTAGGAAAAGTATACTGAAAAGGCCCGAAATAGGTCAAAACAGTAGCACAAGACAGAAGGAGCTTAAATGCGCACTTATCTAGTGAAGGCTATTGTTGAGTTGTCCGATTGAGTTTTGTAAGATCATGATGATTATCTTAAAGGCTGATGCTAACCAAAGATCTCTCTGCATGCACTGAAGTACAAGGATGGAAGTACTTTGAAAGATTTGACTATGTACAAAGAAAATAACTAAGTGCCAATCTTCCAAAGCCAAAGACAGAATCTTTTGAAGCCAAAAGTGAAATCTTCCAAAGCTTAAAAACAAAGTCTTCTAAAGCTTGAAGACTGAACTCTTCCGAAGACTAAGAAGACTTATGTCTCTGACATACATTTGACAAAAGCAGAAGACCTTTCTGCTATCAGCTCTGAAGGCTCACCAACTTATATAAGTTGGTTTTAAAATATGAAACGGTTTTAGAAAATAATAAAATTTAGTGATAACTAGATCAGAGTCTCCCGGACAACTTTTGTTTAGGAAAAGTATTCTGAAAAGGCCCGAAAATAGGTAAAAAAACAGTAGCACAAGATAGAAGGTGCTTAAATGCACGCTTATCTAGTGAATGCTATTTTTGAGTTGTCTGATTGAGTTTTGTAAGATCAAGATGATTATCTTAAAGGCTAATGCTAACCAAGATCTCTTGTATGCATTGAAGTACTAGGAATGAAGTACTTCGAAAGATTTGACTATGTACAAAGAAAATAACTAAGTGCCAAATCTTTCGAAGCCAAAGATAGAAATCTTTTGAAGCCAAAAGTGAAATCTTCCAAAGCTTAAAAACAAAGTCTCTAAAGCTTGAAGACTGAACTCTTCCAAAGACTAAGAAGACTTATGTCTCTGACATACATTTGACAAAAGCAGAAGACCTTTCTGCTATCAGCTCTGAAGACGCACCAACTTATATAAGTTGGTGATTACTTTTTTAATTTTGTCAATTGTATAATATGTCTCTTGTCTGTAACTTCCTACTACTTGTACTGTATCCTTATTGTAATACAATAGGATGCGAGCTATGGCCTATCACATGTCAAAAGGTAATATGCCTTTGACTCAACATTGATCTTGTTGCCTATATTAGTGTCCAGCTGGCCTTCAAAGTATGACCTGCTGTAGGTTGTAGTATAAAGTATCTCATGTATCAGTCTTTGGACTAAGACGTTTTGTAACACTTGTAAACACTTGAGAGCAATATACAACATCATTGAAAACCAATCTTTTTGGTCTTTAGTGTTTTACTTGTTATTCATTATTTCATTTCCTGGTTCCCTATTGATCCAGTAAGTGTTTTAGTTGATAATCTCCAACTATGAAACTATTGTTTGAACAATAACTGATCCTGCAATTGGTATCAGAGCTTCTCAGGCTCTTGATTGTAAGATCTTACCATCTTGAATCACTCTTTAGTTTCACATTCACTTACTTGCTCAAATGGCAATTCTTTCAAAAGTTGACAGGGAAACCGGCATAATGACTAAGTCTCCACTGATCACTCCTGATGACTTTGACACTTGGTGCATAAGAATGGAAGGCTTCATCAAGTCTCAAGACAGCATGATGTGGAGATCTATAGTCTGTGACTTGACATCCTAAATACTACTTCAGCAACTGCTAGTGGTGGGATGATACCTAGGAAGTGCTTGATTATTCTAGGAAGACCAGAAGAAAATAGACATGGAACAGAAAGCCATGACCGCTCTTTAAACTACTCTTCCTAACTTCATCTACAGAGGCTTCAAGAAGTGCAAGAGTGCAAAAGAACTCTGGGATGCTCAGAAGCTGATGTATGAAGGATCTGAGGAAGCTAAGGATAACAAGAAAGACCAATGTAGAATCAGTTTGAAAACTTCACCTACAAGACAGGTGAAAACTATGACTCTACAATACTTCAGTATGTTGAGATTGTAGACACTCTATAAGGATGTGGAGAAAACTTGAAAATAAGGATATAGTGAGAAA
>CM046437.1:339968-536615 GCA_025506505.1 Flaveria sonorensis | reverse complement strand
TTCATACTCTGTGAAGAACTCCCAGATATCGATAGATTGCTTGGACTTTCTCACCCTTTTTGTAGCATCACCCCTCTTTCCTAGGTTAACTAGGTTTTATGTCCTTTCACATCCACTGGTTCTTGTTTTCCTGGTTGCTCCTTGACAGGATCAATGATCTAAGTTTGATCAATTAGAGTTGAATCGCAGCGGAATTAGAACAAGAATTAGACAAATATAGCAAGAACACAATAGATATTCAATGGAACAGTACACGGTTATAGAGAAGAGGTTTTCTCTGCAAAAGGGATAATCATTTATGCACAAATGCTTCGGTATGGCGGCCGCTAAGCTTCACAAGCTGCGCTAAGCTACGCTAGCGCTGCACCCTTACAATTAGGTCAACATTCCTTATATGGAATGTGACGTCTGCTGATGTCACTTGATAGTGACATCTAACAGAATTATTACAAACAACTGAAAGTAAGCAAACTACTGAGAAGTTCACAACAACTGAGAACATCTCAGAGTATGCTAAGTACAAGATGAAACTAAAACTACTGAAACTACAAGTACTTTACAAAAAAACATAAACTACTGAAGGAAACCATCACAACTACTGAAGAGTCTTCTTCAGCTGTTGTGACAACATCTGAAACTTGGTCTTCAGTCTTTGTCTTCAGCTTTTGTCTTCAGACTTTGTCTTCAGTTCTTTAGCTTCAGACTTTGTCTTCAGCTTTTTTCACTTCAGACTTTGTCTTCAGACCTTGTTATCAGTTGATGTCTTTCAGCTGTTGCAGACTACTTCAGTTGTTGTAATGTCTGTGGGACTTAAAGGTTTTTCTGATCAGGCTCATTGGTTCTTTTGGTCCAACAAACTCCCCCTGAACCAATGCAGCCAAAACCTTTAAGCTTATTGAGGTCCCACTTATTCTTGGCAGAAATACTCTCTTGATCAGCTTCAGAGATATCAGATAAGCACAGGCCAGGGAACAGGTTTCAGTAGATGTGAATGTCAAAGATGGAAGGGAACTCTGTCTTGGGGAACTGGACACAGAGCTGTTATCCCAACCATGAAACCTACTTCCCATTGATGAGTCTATAAGACTCTCTGACGTAGGCCTCAAGGAGAACAACTTGTTCCTCCTTAGTGAGTTCTTCTGCTTCTCCTTCGAAGAAGAACTCTCGGCCATAGTACTCTGATAGGTACTTTACTGTCTTTCCATTTTTCAACTCAACAGTGTTATCTCTCTGTAAGCAAATTCATCTGGTGATCCCTTCTAATAACAACTGGAGTTCATTTTTCTTGATCTCTTCAAGCCTCTTGTATAACAACCCCTTCTTGACCATTTTGTTCTCCATTAGAGTTTGAGGGGTCATCTTTGACTTGTAGGCTCTCTTGAAGTCTTCAAGTATCTCCCAGGGTGAGACTACAATGGCCACATAATAACAGCATCTATGGTCTTTCTCACTTGGCCATTGTATCTACTTGGTATGGATTTCTTATGAATTCTAGAACTAACCCTGGGGTCTGGCCAAATCCTTACTCTCTCCTTTTGATATTGAAAGGTATACCTGAGAGCATACAGCCTTTGAGCGTGTTTCTTCATGGCTTGTATAGATGATGACTGAGGAAACTCTTTGTCAACCATCTTCAAAAGTTGCTCATCGTGCTGTTTCTGCTGTTCTTCTTCTTCAATCTTAACTTTCACCATTTGCCTCTGAAAGTCTGGTGTGATCATTTGTTGACTTCTGGGCTCAGGTATTTTTAGAACAGCAGAGATTGGCAGACTGTCTTCTTCATCATCATCTTCTTCTTCTTCTTCCATCCTCAACACCCTTCTCCTCCTTCTGGTGCATCATTGGATGTGGTTTGAGGTGGTTTTTGGGGTAAGGGAGTTGGTTTTGAGGTTGAGTTGGGTTTAGTTTAGGTTTAGGGATTGGTTTGGAGAGTTGTGGGGTTGGTTGTTTTTGAGTGGGAGTTTGGGAAGGCTGATCTAGCATTTTTGTGGTAAGTTTGGCTTTGGAAAGCTTGGCCATATCAGTTCTCTTCCCAGCACCTGCTTCATCTAAGGCTTCTATAATCAACCCCTTATTGAATGCTTCAGAAGCACAGATTCTGGTGGTTATTGCCAGAATACTGTCTCTGGTCCATGATTTAATCTCAATTAATGATCTTCCCAAGTATTTTGCAATAAACCTGATCATTATCTCCAACCTCTCCCTTTCCATCACACTGTAACTGGCCCATCTCTCTTGTATCTCTTTAATCTCCAGCCTTCTGATCTCAGTGTCTAATGTAGCTGTATCAAAGCCTGTCTGAAGAGTTGGTCTATTATTCTGTCCATTGATCTGCTGTGAGCTTCATCAGCTTCTTTAATCAGATCTTCCAATGATTTCTCTTCATCAGGCTTTTGAGTTTCAGCACTTTTTTCTCTTGTATGTGATCAGCTGTTTTTCCTTTTCTAACTCCTTTTCTTTCTCTTGTTGTTTCTATCTTCCACTCTCTTTCTCTTTCTTTCTTTCACTGCCTTAGACTCCCCCTTTTTGGGTGCATTGGGTTCAGGGGTTTGAATGGCAGAAAGCTTCTTTTGCACAGCATCATCAACAAGTGTTTGTAGATTTGAGGAGATCCTCTCATCAATGGCTTTATGCACAATCTCATTGATGATGGGAGTGATGAGAGGTAAGGAATGTTGAAAGGTAGCAACCATCTGCTCAGAGGGTTCTGTCCCTGAGAGGTGGTGCCAAAAGCAGTGGCTGGTGGCTCAGTTGAGTGTAGTGGCTGAGTGTTTGGTGAACCTTCAGATGAAGGTGCCATCTGTGGGTTTATTGGGGCAGATGGACTTTGATCCTGAGACATTTTGGCAAGCAGTTCTTTGAGTCTGCTCACCTCAGCCTCAAGGATTGTGTTATGGGCTAAGACATCGAAGAAAAAGCCCAGGTCATCATCAGTCTTTGCTGAATCACCTGACCTCCTGATTGAATCAGGATGTACATGCCCTGAGTGTAGATCAGTTGTAGCATGTGCCCCTTGTTCTTGGTTCTGGGGACTTCCTGCCTCAGGACTGAGTCCTTCATCGCAGTTGCCTCTGGTGAGGTCTTAGAGATGTTACCAACTGCATCCTGTTCATTTGCTGAATCAGTAGAAGTGGCAGCCTCACCAGATGTTCTAACCTCCTCCTCTACACGGGGAGATTGAACATTATAACCCCTGTGCTGTGGGTTATCAGCAGCATTTTGGTCCTCTTCCTCAGCTGTTGAGGTTCTCCCCATTGTAATTGGTTTCTGGGGAGGAGGAGAGGAATGCAGCTGACTCAGCACTTGTGCAACTATAATGGTTGGGCTTTGAGGGGCGGTTGCATTTGGAGATAGGTTTGAAGCAGATTGCACCCGGGGTGACTGGTGCTCTTCAATGGTAACCTTCTCAATTGAGATAGGTTCCAGCATTGTGGTATCCCCAATTATGGTTGCATCAGGATCCTGTTGAGAGGATGCCTGAGCGGCTAGGGCTGGTGGAGTCTTTGACACTACTGGGGGTTAGAACCAGTAAGTGTTTCCTGTATTGGTGGTACAGGGGCATCCTCAGGGGACTCATCTCCCTGAGTAGCCTTTTTGGGCTTTTTGGTGTTGGTTTGGTGGGGACTTTGGATCTGGAAGTGGAGGCTGTGGGTTCCCGCTGCTTGGGTTTTAGCAGCCGGGCAGCCCCTTTCAGTGTAGGGTCAGAGTTGTGCCTGGAGTATACTTCAGGCAATACAGCCGGAGCAGGGACTCCAAGGCCAACAAGGCCGTCTGATTTTAGCTGATTTAAAATTATGGCCATGAGAAACCTGGGATATAATATCCATCTGTTTGCCACAGGTTTCAAAGCCAGATCCTTTAGTTCCATGAAAACTATCTCAGAAAAATTTAGATTTTGTCGTTCAAAGATAGAGTATAATACTGTTGCCATCGGGAGGACATCTGATCCCATGAGGAGGTTTTTGATGCAAGGCAGACATTCACCATGTGGAATATAAGACGTTCAGCATCATGGAAGTGCTTCTTCAGAATGGTGGTAGCACTTAAGTCTCCTTCATACCCGTTATTGATGAAAGACATATCAGTTGTGCCTTTCGGGTATTCTGTGACACAGGTGGCATCATGTAGATTTAGGGTTTGTCGAATGATGTCTGGAGTGATGACCACCTGTTTCTGGTTAACCAACGACTGGAGAGTGATTTGGCTATCATTCTCACAGTTTGCACAGAGACGTTGGTCCAGAATTGGCTTAGGGAATCGGGGTATATGGTAGGATTCAGAAGAAAAGCGGTTCGGTACTGGGAATCTACCATAAGATCGATGGCATTATCAAATTTGTTCCAAAGGCCGATTTCGAGAGGTAGGCAACACAGTTGTGTCTGGGTTTGAGTTTCATGGTCGCCATTGTTGAGAGAGTGAGGACATAAAACGGCTAATGAAACGTTTGAAAGTAGGTTTAGGTATTTATAGGGTAAGAAAAGGCTGATATAAAACGACTGAAAGTGTTGGTGCTGTCATCAGTTGTTTGAAAACAACTGAAGACCTGGTTTTAACTTTCAGAAGTTGTAACAACTGAAGACTTGGTATTAGTCATCAGTAGTTGTGAAACTACTGAAGACATGGTTTTGGCTTCAGGTGTTGTAAACATGAAGATTTGGTGTTAGTCATCAGTAGTTGTAAAACTACTGAAGACATGGTTTTGGCTTCAGTTGTATGAAGTGAAACAGCAGTTGTAGAAACAACTGAAGAGAAAAGTTTCTCATCAGCTGTTGTCGTCAATTCTTAGCTCATCAGCTGTTTCATTCTGACCTCAACACTTATCAGACTTTTTGTCTGATTTTCAGACGTTTCATTGGTCATCAGTACTTATCTGTTATACTGACATCAGTAGTTGTAACTACATCAGTAGTTGTAACCACATCAGTTCTTTTCAACAGATAGAGTACTTCAGTACTTTTAAGTAATTTAGTCTTCAGTAGTTATGAAAACTACTGAGGATAAAAGAACTTATCAGTACTTATTTGTGACAATAGTATACGAATGCTCATCAGTACTTGTTGACTGAGATCATCAGTAGTTGTCACTTATTCTAGCTGCAGCATACCAAGCCTTAACACTAGGTTTTGGAAAGTTGAACTGTCCAAAGGCTTAGTAAATATGTCTGCAAGCTCATCAGCACTAGGAACAAACTTTGGATCAATCAGACCTTTTTCAAAACAATCCCTAATAAAATGGTGTCTGATCTCAATATGTTTGGTCCTAGAGTGCTGGACTGGATTCTTGACAATACAAAGAGCTGAAGCACTATCCATTAGTAATGGAGTCTTAGTCTCTGTAATGCCATAATCCAATAATTGATTCTGAAGCCAGAGTACCTGAGATGTACAACTTGCAGCAGCAATGTACTCGGCTTCAGCAGTGGATGTAGCAACAGATGTTTGTTTCTTACTCTGCCAAGAAACCAAACAGTTGCCTAGGAATTGACATCCACCAGAAGTTGATTTTCTAGTTAATTTACACCCTGCATAGTCACTATCAGAAAAAGCAACTAATTTGCAAGAGTGCCCAGTGGAATACCAAAGACCTAGAGATTGAGTACCTTGCAGATATCTAAAGATCCTCTTGACTGCAATCAAATGAGACTCTTTAGGAGCAGCCTGAAATCTAGCACAAACACAAGTTGCAAACATAATATCTGGTCTAGAAGCTGTTAAGTACATCAAGGACCCAATCATACATCTGTAAAGTGTTTCATCAACAGCTTTACCTTTCTGATCTGCATCCAGTTGTGTGGTGCTGCACATGGGAGTAGAACAGGGCTTACAGTTTTGTAAATCAAACTTTTCCAAAAGACTCTTTGTGTATTTTGACTGATGAATGAAAGTTCCATCAGCCTTTTGTTTGATTTGCAAACCTAGAAAGGACTGTAATTCTCCCATGGCACTCATTTCGAATTTTTGTTGCATCAACTTTGTAAATGCATCACACAACTGTGGATCAGAGGATGCAAAAATAATATCATCAACATAAATTGAACAAGGAGCTTATGCTGACCCACTTTCTTAATGAACAAAGTTTTATCTATGGAGCCTCTAGTGAAATTATTCTGAAGAAGAAAATTTGACAGTGTTTCATACCAGGCTCTAGGAGCTTGTTTCAACCCAAAAGAGCCTTATCAAGTTTATACACCCAATCAGGATGTTTATTATCCTCAAAACCTGGTGGTTGACACACATAAACCTCTTCTTTATTTTACCATATAAAAATGCACTTTTGACATCCATTTGAAAAACTTTAAGATTGTGGAATGCAGCATAGGCTAAGAACAATCTAATTGCCTCCAGTCTGGCTACAGGGGCAAAGGTTTCATCATAATCAATACCTTCTTCTTGTGAAAACCCCTGGACAACCAGTCTGGCCTTGTTCTTGACAATTTGCCCATTTTCATCTGTTTTATTCCTAAACACCCATTTAGTGCCTATTGCACACTTACCTGGGGGTAGAGGAACCAGTTCCCACACTTGCTGCTTTTTGAACTGAAGAAGCTCAAGCTGCATGGCATCAACCCATCCATTGTCTCTTAATGCAATATGATAGTTCTTTGGCTCTTGCTGACTGATGAAGAGAGCATAGAAGCAGAAGTTGGACAATTGACTTCTAGTTGAGACACCAGCATTGATATCACCAATGATTTGAGACATTGGGTGATTCTTCAGCTCTTGGTACACTATGAGATCTGTGCAAGTGTTTGTAGCACGCTCAGCAGCAACAGATGTTGATCCAGATTCTTGAAACCAAGTATTAGATGGCAAGTCAAATGAAGTAGAGGATTCAGAAATCTCATCAGCATTTGTTGTGGATGGTGCTACTGAAGCTACAGGAACATCAAGTTTAGTAGACTCAGGCAGTTGATCACTAAACTTGAATAGGTGAGTACTGGGATCATCATCAACATCAGTACCACCAGATGGATGACTAGCTGCAGAAGGTGATGAATTCACATGATCTGCAACAGCTGGAGGCTGATAAGGAACATATTGCAGTATGTCCAGATCAAACAACTCCACAGGGTTTTGTGGGAATTTTGTCCTTAGGGATTCATTGAACTTCACATGCAAGGTTTCTTCAACCATCTTTGTTCTGCAGTTGAACACTCTGTAAGCCTTGCAAGTGGATGAATACCCAACAAAATACCCTGCATCCACCTTAGAATCAACTTTTGGAGTTGATCCTTTGTGTTGAGAATGTAACAAGGACACCCAAATGCTCTGAAGAATGAAATTAGAGGAGCCAAATGATGTAGAACTTCATAAGGAGTCTTCATCAACCTCTGATTCACTAAAGCTCTATTTTGCACATAGCATGCTGTGTTACAGCTTCAGCCCAAAGGTCAGTGGCAAACCAGAGTCAGCCAACATGGACCTTGCAGCTTCAATTAGGGTCCTGTTCTTTCTCTCCACTACTCCATTTTGTTCTGGAGTCCTTGGGATGCTATACTGCCTCTTGATTCCTTTTGAAAGGTAGAAATCATCAAGTGTATGGTTTCTAAATTCAGTTCCATTATCACTTCTTATACACTTGACTGATAGGGAATACTGCTTCTCAACATACAACACAAAGTTAATAATTGTCTGAGCAGCCTCATCCTTTGAATGCAAGAAGAAGGTCCATACAAATCTGGAGTAATCATCCACAATTACCAGACAGTATTTCTTCTTTGCCATGCTCATTACTCTCACAGGACCAAAGAGATCCATGTGCAGTAATTGCAAGCAGGCAGTGGACTTTGGTTCTTCTATAGGAGAATGAAACTTTGTGTTGTTTTCCTTTTAAACAAGCAGTGCAGGTTTCATCACAGTGGAACTCCTTTATTGTAGACCTCTCACTAAACTATTGTGGATCAGCTGATTCATGTTTTTGAGATTAACATGACCCAGCCTTCTATGCCACAGTTTAGATTCCTGAGGAGAGGCCTTGGAGAACAGGCAAGGATGACCTTTTAAATCAATCTTCTTTGACAAATCCAAGGCATATACTCTTCCTATCCTGTTGGCCTTCAGGAGAGTATGTTCATCCAATACCTTGTCAATCAGCCTCAGAACTTTGGAAGACAGAATCCGGCAGTTCTGGCTTGTGAAAAGTGCAACATGCCCTTTATCACACATCTGACTGACACTCAGTAGATTATACTTGAGATTCTCCACATGGTTAACATCATCAAATCTGATTTCTCCATTTGACACAAATCCTTTCCCGATGATGTAACCCTTAGCATCATTTCCAAATGAGACAAATCCCTTCTTTCCTTGAGAGTAGTCATTAAGAAGAGAACTGCTCCCAGTCATATGCATAGATCCTCCACTGTCTACATACCAGATGCTTCTTTGGCATGCTGAAGAACCCTGCATTTATCATAAGAAACTAGTTAGCTTTAGAGACCCAAACCTTTTTGGTTTTGGGTCTGTTTTCATCAACAGATTTAACCATAACTTGTTTCTCATGATTAACAGCTGATGAAGGTGGAGATGGTGCTGAAATGGATTTCTTAGATTTGGGCTTGGATTTCCTTTTCAGTGGTTTGATCACAGGTGCATCTAGTTGGTTAACTCTCCCCAACAAATGCTAAACCATCATAACAAGTTGTGTTTGATTTGTTGCTAAAGCCTTCAGCTCATTTGACACATCAGTACTTGTTTTTGATGAGTTCCTGTGACCCACCATTTCCTCCTTCTTGAAATTCACAGACTTAGTCTGATGTTTATCATGAGGAACACTATCAGCTGTTTTCTGATAAACCCCATCCTTCTTTTTGGATTTTGGCGAGGCCTTGGGTTTATCAGTTTGAGATGACTGTGGTACAAACTTGGTCTCAAACTCATTTTTCATTTTATTAATCTCTTCTTTAATGAGCTTATCTCTGTTGAGTTTGAACCCTTTTTGTACCAGCATTCATCAGATAGATGATTGAATTTACCACATATTTCACATGGCTTATTCTTCATCTTGGATTGATCAACTGTTGAAGTGGAAACTACTGAAGGTGTGATCTTTAGTACTTTCCTCCTTTCAGTACTTGCGTTAAGTACTGAAGGATTGGTAACAACTGAAGACTTGTTCTTCAGCTGTTCTCTATCCGTCCTGAAAGACCGTATGATAGATTCCTCATCAGTTGTTAATCATTTTATTTCAGCAGATTTGAAATGCTTTTCAGATGTTGTGACTTGCCCTTCAGTACTTGGAGTACTTTGAGGGACAACATCTGAATTGCTCAGCTTCATGTGTTTATCAGCATTTAAACCATCAGGCAATTGATTTGCTGAGATCTTAACACTGACTTCATCTTCTAATTTTGTATTATCATTTGAGGATGAATCACATGATGATGTGGTTTGGAAATTACTTTCACCTTCAGATTTTACTATTGATTTTGAAGTAAAATCAGTAGGTGGTGCAGTATGATTGTAACCTATTCCAAACTTCACATTTGAAGTTGTTTGCTTGCTGAGAAGCATTTCAAATCCCTTGTAGGATGTTACCCAACGGTCACACTCAACTTGGGTAGCTGCAAGTGTCTCTTTGAGACTTCTGTGGTTCTCAAGTATGACCTCTACCTTAGCCTTTTCATCATTAAGTTGGCATTTAAGCTTGTAACTCATCATCTTTGTCATTAAGAGCAGACTCATACTCAGCTTTTCTTTTGGAAATAGTTTTCTCAAGCTCAAGATTTTGATTGATTAAGCTACATTTGCCTCTCTAATAGAGACAAAGGCAGCTATGCATGATTCAGAACATAACTTGGCTTTAGCCTCAGAAGATACCTAGGTTACCTGTGAAGATGATGCATTGGAGCAGGAACCCTCAGTAGACTCTAGGGCCATGAGAGCAAGATTCCCAAAAGGATGTTCACCACCATGTTGACCAGCACCAGCAAATAATTGCTCATTGAAACCAGAAAGATCATCTGGTGAGCTGCTCCAGTCAACAACTCCTGGTGTGAAGAAGCTGTGATGAGGTTGAGATTGTGATGGAGATGGTTGAGGCTCAGGTAGGGCTTGAGGTTGTTGTGCTATAGGAACTTGAACTGGATTTGGCTGTGGCATGTAATAGCAGGGATATGGATATGGCATTGGACCCTGAGGGACAAAATATGCAGGAGATTGAGGTTGTGAGTGATGACCAGAACTAGCAGGATGTTGCCCTTTTTTTGTAAAATATTGCTTGGAAAGGTCACAAAGGGTGCAGAGGAGTTAGATCCAGTTGATCTACACTCTCTTGCAAAGTGCCCAAGCCTGTGGCATTTGTGACACCTCAACTTACTCTTGTCAAAACCAACTTTGGTTTTGCGAAAGAGTCCTGGAAATTTCCTACCAGTTCTCTTGTAGAACTTTTGAGATCTGATATTGATCAAGGCCAATTGGCTCAAAATATCCATCTCTTCTAATCATCATCAGCAATACCCATCAAATCATCCATGATAAAGCATAAATTATCACTATTACACCCAGAATGACTGTCAACACCAACAAATGCATGATCAGAACTGTTTGAAGAGAAATCTATATGCTCATCATAAAGGCTTTCTGATCCAGCATATTCTGACTCATGACCGACCAAGGCAGTGTTCCCTGGTACAAAGTCATCAGTGAGCTTTCCTGATGATGCCAGTTTCCTTTTCTGCTCTATCTCTCTTTCAAATGTAAGCAGTTTCCCATGGAGTTGGGTGAGAGATAGGCTATCCAGATTTGCACTGGAGCGTAGGACAATGGTGTATGTGTCCCATCTCTCAGGCAGTGATCTGAGGAATCTGTTGTTCATCTGGCTGTTAGTATACTCATGCTTGACCATTTTCAGCTCAGAGATCAAGCAGGAGAAACGCTCAAACTGTTGAGTCAGTGTCTCACCCTTCCTATGAGAGAATGTCTCATATTGTTGGGCGAGGATTTCTCTGTTGTTTGCTAAGACCTCATCAGTTCCTCCGAATTGTTCCTTCAAAGCATTCCAGAGGTCATGAGCAGTTTCATGATGCATAAGCCCAGAATAGATTTCATTAGGCAGTGCCATGGCCAGAATTCCATGGGCTTTAGCATCAATCTCAAACAGTTTACGATCTTCATCTGAGTATTGCTCCTTCTTCTTCGGAACCATTTGATTGGTCTCCGGATTGTTCACCATAGGCTTGTGTGGACCGTGAACCACAGATGTCCAACAACCTGAACTGTTAACAGACAGGTGATGGAGCATTCTTCGTTGCCATAAGTTATACTCACTCCTAACCAGCATCGGAGGCTTGGTTGAGGAGCCAGTATTGTGAGGGTCATTAGATGGAGTAGTCATTCTTAGATTCAAACCAATTCAATCAAGTTTCAACAGATTTAGCACAAAAACACAACAAACTCAATATGAACCAAGAAGAAACTCAAATTGACTAACCAGAAGCAGCAGAAGACCAATCTCTATAACCAATTCTTGCAAATATGCTAATTCGATCAAACTTTAGATATCAAAATAGCAGTTTCAATTCTGATACCATTTGACAGGATCAGCGATCTAAGTTTGATCTATTAGAGTTGAATCGCAGCGGAATTAGAACAAGAATTAGACAAATATAGCAAGAACACAATAGATATTCAATGGAACAGTACACGGTTATAGAGAAAGAGGGTTTTCTGCAAAAGGGATAATATCATTTATTCACAAATGCTTCGGTATGGCGGCCGCTAAGCTTCACTAAGCTGTGCTAAGCTACGCTATAGCTGCACACCTTACAATTAGGTCAACATTCCTTATATAGAGGAATGTGACGTCTGCTGATGTCACTTGAGAGTGACATCTAACAGAATTATTACAAACAACTGAAAGTAAGCAAACCACTGAGAATGTTCACAACAACTGAGAACATCTCAGAGTATGCTAAGTACAAGATGAAACTAAAACTACTGAAACTACAAGTACTGATTACAAGAAACATAAAACTACTGAAAGGAAACCATCACAACTACTGAAGAGGTCTTCTTCAGCTGTTGTGACAACATCTGAAACTTGGTCTTCAGTCTTTGTCTTCAGCTTTTGTCTTCAGACTTTGTCTTCAGTTCTTTAGCTTCAGACTTTGTCTTCAGCTTTTTCACTTCAGACTTTGTCTTCAGCTCTTTCACTTCAGACTTTGTCTTCAGACCTTGTTATCAGTTGATGTCTTCAGCTGTTGCAGACTACTTCAGTTGTTGTAATGTCCGTGGGACTTAAAGGTTTTTCTGATCAGGCTCATTGGTTCTTTTGGTCCAACACTCCTCCTTAAAGGTCTCCCAGCTAGTTGTTCCTCGAGATCAGAAATCTCAAGTTGCTAATCATTGACCCTTTTTAGCAAGGTAGTCTCCTAAGATTCCAAGTGACTAACCTTGGAAACTAAATAGGTGCATGTTTGAGTCAGCTTTTGCACCTTTAGTTTAATATTCCCCTCATCTTCATCAGAAGAATCATGGGGGGATGAGAGAATAGGACTTAAGTCTTCTTCCTCATCACCAGAACTTTGTTCTTGGCCGCTGGATTTCCCCTGCACCATGATAGCTTTAAGTGAAGTATCAATGGGCTGGGTTGTAATGGTCGAGGTCTTAATGATGTAATCATTTGTTAAAGTGAGAGCCTCTTCCATATGGACCTCCTGAACAGGTTAAGGTAGATCCACCTCAGTAGTAGGTGGATGATATGGGCTAGACATGGGAGAAATAGGAGTACTCATCTCTCTTTGAGTAGGGGAGGAGAAGAGAGACTCATGATACTCACTGAATCCCATGTCTTCATCATCATAGAATTCTAGGTTTGGAATGGGTTGGTTTAGTTGCAGGTTGTTCACTAGAGTGTTGAGACTTTGAGTGAAGGCTTAAGGCTTAGGGGGTTGTGAGCTTATTAGGCTGAGCATGAGGAACCTCAGCACTGATCATTTGTGAGATGGGAGTGGTTTACTCCTCAGGAGAAGTGGGAGCTCTAGTGTCCACTTCCTCCTATGTGGGTGGTAATATAGGTGCTTGCACAAACTGAGTAGCATGTGCAGGGGTTCGGTTGAGTTTTCTTTGGCAGGTGATGGTTATTTATGGCTGTATAAGGGGTTGAGAAGTAGAAGGTGTGGGTTCAGCACTAGCTGGTGCTGCTAGGTTGTCACCTTGAGCAATAAGCTCTAACATTTATATGACAAGGGCTGTTTCTACCTATGAGAAACCAACAGTTGGCTTTCTCATAGTCTTGAAGATGCTGAGCATCATCTTTCCCAATTTTAGAACATTACCTGTTCACCTCAATTGTGAGCCCAGTTCACAGTTGAGAATGTGCTGGACATATCTAGGGAACAAGTAATATTCTAAGGAGTCCAAGTTTGCAAGTAAATGGATGTACACAAATTGTGAATACCTGAACTTGACTCCCTAAACCATCCCATGGACTAGTAGGAAAGGTCCTGTAGAACTTGGTCCCATCCTCCATGCTTGTTGTATAGACTATGAATGACAACATGGAGGAGGTATTTCCATAGAGAGGAAACCTTCCCTTTCCTGAAGGTCTTGATAGAGAAATCCCCTTCATAACCCATCTGACCAAAGGAAAGGTTAATAGCCGACTTGGGGAAGGACAAATCACCTATGACATCATCCACCCTTAGATGTGAGTTTATGGATGCTGGAGTGACAAAAATTGTCCTCCCCTGCACTATGGCAGACAGTGCCTTCTCCCTATCCATGGAGACCTCTTGATAGGTCCTACAGAATTCCAAGAGTTGATCCTTATAAAGTGGAGGAACGACGGTAAGGGAGGTGAAGTAGTTTGCTAGAGTAAGAAAGCGACAAACCTTTGAGAAGCCAGGATCTTTCTAAGAGTTCAACAGAGCAACTTGATTATGTTGCCAGTAAAGTTGCATGGAGAAATCGGGTTGGTTTCGTCGACGAAGGTTGGCCATTTTGAGGTAGCTTTGTTGTGAAGGAAGATAAGAACAAGGGCGGTTTGTAGGTAAATTTAGGTTAGAGAATTTTAAGATGAAGAAGTTAGTGAAAGAGGGAAACCGTTGAGAGAATATATATGAAATGGATTTGAGACAAAGTTAATGCAAAAGGATAAACTTTGAAATCCAAATGTCGGTCCTACCTTTAAAAAGTGCTCAAAAAGGTTGTTTTCTTGGAAGTCGAAAATCTTCCAAAGGTATTTTTGTCTTCGGATGTTTTAAGAAAAACTTCCAAAGCCAATTTGGCGTTAGAAGATATTCGTAAGTTTTGTGAAAATTTTGCTTCGGAAGGAAAATACTTAGAGAATTTTACTTCTGAGACATGTTTGGTTTCGGAAGAGATCAGGACTTGGAGGTTTTATTCTAAAAAGAATAAATCTTCCGAGATTTAATTGTTTTCGGAAGAAAATTGTCCTTCAAATACATGTAAGTACTTAGAAGCATATTTAGGCTTTGGAAGATATATTAGAACTTCTTTTGAATGTAAATGTCTTATAAATAGTTATTTGATTTGAAGACATAATGTTCTTCCGAAGACAACTTGATATCTTCCGAAAGAAAATATATTTAAAATTTTCAAAAATCTAAGGAATATCTTTTGAAAAATTTTCTTCCAAAGGAAACCGGGCTTATGAAGATGATAAAATAGACAACATAGGACACATAGGTTTTAGAAATAGAATTGATTTAAGTTCAACAAAAATCTACTCAAAGTTAATCATCCAAAGCCTTAGTGAACGGATCAGCATATTGTTCATTTGTGTTAACTTTGACTAGTTTGATTAATCCTTTTTCAAAATTATCTCTAATCAAATAATACCTAATGTTGATGTGTTTTGTCCTTGAGTGTTGCACAAGATTCTCTTTAATAGAGATAGCACTGTTGTTGTCTATGTGGATGAGAGTCTCTTTGAAGTTGAATCCATAGTCTAGCATCAGATTCTGAATCCAAAGCACTTGAGCACAGCAGCTTGCAGCAGCAATGTATTCAGCTTCAGCAGTTGATGCAGACACATAGGATTGTTTCTTGCATTGCCATTAGACAATCCTTCCACCAAGGAATTGACAACCCCCAGATGTAGAGTTTGTAGTCATGTTGCAGCCACCATATCACTGTCTGTATAGGTATAGAAATTGATGTCAAAATTCTTTGATACCAAAGGCCAAGCATTGGAGCACATTTGAGATATCTAACAATTCTCTTAACAGCAACCAGGTGTGACATCTTGGGGTTTTCTTGATATCTTGCACAGATGCATGTGCCAAACATGATACCAGGCCTGTTGGCTGTGAGGTACATAAGAAACCTAATCATAGCCGTGTAGAGATGTTCATCCACACAGTCCCCCTCAAGATCAGGTCCAAGGGAGTGGTTTCTAGCTATGGGAGTCTTTGCAACCTTGCAATCAGTCATGTTGAATCTTGTAAGGATGTCTTGTACATACTTTGAACGACTTATGAAGATGCCATTTTCAACTTGCTTCACTTGAATTCCTAGAAAGAAATTAAGTTCCCCCATGGAACTCATGTCAAATCTATTTTTCATCAGCCTCTCAAAGTCTTTGCAGAGCTTTGGATTAGTTGACCCGAAGATAATGTCATCTACATATACTTGAACCAACATTAAGTCATTCCCTATTTCTTTGATGAAGAGAG
Organism: Flaveria sonorensis; assembly: GCA_025506505.1. NCBI lineage: Eukaryota > Viridiplantae > Streptophyta > Magnoliopsida > Asterales > Asteraceae > Flaveria > Flaveria sonorensis. The sequence continues at coordinate 520,978 of CM046437.1, read as the reverse complement.
TTCCATCTATAGTACCCCTCTTGTAGCCATGTTGATAGAGATACTAAGATAGTGTCTCATACCACTTTCTTGGAGCTTGGTGCAGCCCATAAAGATCTTATCAAACTTGCAGACATAATCAGGATGATCTGGGTCTGCAAAGCTAGGTGGTTGTTTGACATACACCTCTTCATCAATCACCTCATATAGAAAAGTACACTTGACATCAAGTTGGTAGACCTTGAAAATCCTTGGATGCAGCAAAAGCCAAGAATATTCTAAAAGCTTCAAGTCTTGCTACAGGAGCAAAAACATCTGTGTAGTTAATTTCCTCTTCTCTTGTGTATTCTTGAACAACTAGTCTTGCTTTGTTCTTGATGACAAGTCCTCTATCATTCTTCTTGTTTCTAAAAACCCACTTGGTTCCTATGGTAGTCTTCCCTTGAGGAAGAGGACATAAGTTCCAAACCTTTTGTCTTTTGAATTGAAGTAGCTCCTCTTGCATTGGTTCAACCCAACTTCCATCCTTCAAAGCCTCATCAACTTTCTTTGGCTCTATCTGGGACAAGAAACAAGAGTATAGACAAATATTTTTGTCATGGGTTTCTTCTCTTGTTCTCACCCTTGTATCAACATTTCCAAAGATCTTTGTCGTGGGGTGTGACTTGTGGATCCTGAGTCAAGGGATCATAGCAAGTTGATTATAAAGATCTAAATTTAAGAAATTTAGATCTGGCAATAGAGTATCACCCACCACATCAACACACTTATCAAGAGAGGCTTGATCCAATGAGTATGTGACATCATTTATGTTGTCTTTTATGGAGTGGTTATCAGCATCAAGAAATTCTTGATCACTGTCACCACCTCCATTTCCTCCTACATGTGAAGTTCCTTCTTCTGAGTTTTGAGCCTCTGAGCTGGAATTTGTGGGCGCCTTAGATGTATCAGATGAATTTGTCATGTTTGTGCTGATAGGATCTTTACTTGTAGGGTTAGTTACCACTGGAGCTGAAGTACTATACTTGCTTGGTCTTCTCAGCTCAAATCTTTGGGTCAGGATCTCCTATTAATAAGTTACCTATAGATCCTGAAACATTCTCACAAGATTTGTTAAAACAGTTTATAACTAAATCAAGATCAAACAGCTAATCAGGACCAGAACCTTTCACACTAGGAGTATGCTTAGGTCACATTGGCTGACTCCTCAACTACTCTAGTTCTAAGATTGTATACTCTATAAGCCGTAGCTTAGGAAGAGTATCCAATAAAGTTTCCATCATCTCATTTCTTAGCAAATTTGGCTATTTGATCTTTGGTATTCAAGATGGTGCAAGCACATCCAAATGACTTGATGAAACCAACAAACGGTCTCCTTTTGTGCCACAGCTCATAAGGAGTCTTACCATGAGTCTTAACCACTAAAACTCTATTTTGTACATAGCAGGCTATGTTGACTACCTCTGGCCAGAAGGTGATGGGCAGTTTAGAGTCAGACAACATGGTTCTTGCAGCCTCAATAAGTGTCCTGTTTCTCCTCTCAGCAACACCATTTTGCTAAGGAGTCCTGGGAGCAGTATATTGTCTTGTAATACCATTTTCATCATAAAATATGTCAAGGATTTGGTTCTTAATTTCAGTTCCTTGATCACATCTTATGGTTTTGAACTTGTGATCACATTGATTATCAATTTCCAGAATGAAGTTCTTTAAGATCTCAAGAGTCTCATCCTTAGTACTAAGGGAAAAGACCCAAGTGAATCTTATGAAGTCATCTGTGATCACCAAACAATATGAGGTCCTTCCTAGACTCATTATACTGGTAGGGCCAAAGAGATGCATATGTAATAAGTATAGGGGAGTAGTGATAGATTTTCTTTCCTTTGGCTTTTGATACCCTTTGTGTTGCTTCCCTTTCAGGCATGCTACATAGTGGTCATCACTTGTAAACTCTTTCTTTGGTATTCTAGTTACCAAATCATTCTTAATTAATTTATTCATGTTTTTAAAGTTTACATGGCACATTCTTTTATGACAAAGGAAAGACTTATCAGTGTTTGCTTTAGATAGAAAGCAAGAAACTTCTCTTGAGGGAGATGTATCCTGCAATTCCATCTTGTACATGTTCCCTTTCTTGGGGGCTCTGAGCAGGCTATGCTCTTATGGAATGACCATCCCGGGCTTGAGAACAATGCACTCATGCTTAGTGAAGAGCATGTTGTGTCTCTGATCATAAAATTAGGATACACTCAGTAGATTGTACCCAAGCTTTTTGACAAAGTTTACCTTTTCAATGCTGAGCTTACCATTTATGACCGTCCTCCTTCCAGTAATGTATCCTCTAGCATCTCCTCCAAAAGTAACTGGTCCTCCATCAATTTTCTTAAAATTTTAAAGTTGAGAACCATTGCCTGTCATGTGCCTGGAACAGCCACTATCAATGATCCATACATTCCTCTTGGGCTTTTTGTTGTTCCTACATAGAAAAGAAATGCTTAGTTATATTTGGAAACCCAAGCCTTATTGGTCTTGGGCTTATCAAAGTTATTTGAGGACAATGTAATAGTAATTGATCCTATGTTCAAGTTCTGAAGATCCTCAGCTGTTGTTGATGAAGAACTTTTAGTCACTTGGTTTTCCTTCATCTTTCACACCATCTTTGGAAGATTAGACTTTACCTTTAATACATCGGAAGTTGACAACTTCGGAAGTTTTGGAGACTGGATCTTCGGAAGATCTTGCTTTCACTGCATCAAGCTTCAGTACTTCAGAACCATTCCTTTCTTCCAAGACCAATTTTCTTCCGACGGCAAGTTCTCAGTTGTCTTCTTCTTCACCTTGGAGCTTCCGAAAGGAAACGATTTTCCTTCTGAAGCTAGCTTTTCTTTCTTCTTCTCAGAAGTTTTCTTTTTGATCATATGGATAGTACTTTTAGGATTATAGATGCAATCCTTAGCAGATGGGAAGTACCACCACACATGATGTAATCCATTTGCTTCCTTCTGAGAGCTTTCTTCTGAGAGAAAGACCGAACTTGATCACTTTCCACCTCCATCTTCATCTTCACAGATGATGCAACAAGTTTCTTAGGGTGAGGCTTGCTTTTGGAATTGGATGGTTCAGGCTATGTAGCAGTGGTACATAGCTGATCAGCCTTCTTCTCTTTGCTGGAATGAATTGGACATGAACTAAAACTTTTGGTACTAAAGTTCATAGTTGAGTCTTCAGCCTTCACCACTTCAAATCCTGCAAAGATAAACACTTGTTTCTGCTTAGAGTTGAAAGCGGGCTTGATCTATTAAGCTTTCTTTGATTTCCTCTTGACTTTTGTGATCAAGTTCTTCCTCTTAGACATGGTCATCCTAGATTCTTTTCTCTCCTAAGGAGAATAGTGTCCCTTTTTAGGATGATCTTCTTCACTCTTCTTAGAATCATCCTTCACTATCTCCTTTTCATCCTCTTCATCAATGGGGTCTATGAGGGGAAGCTCATCTTCACAAGTTCCACACCTTGGAGATCTTACAGACAATAGAGTGAGTAGAGGAGCTATCTTAGTAGATCCCAGTCCCTGCTTATTCTGATAACAAACTTTTGCATGTAGAGATGAGGATATCATGTTCTTGAAGGTCTCTTCTTCAAGAACACATTTTTCTGCCCTGGCTTTCCTGATCATAAGCTCAGCCTGGCATTCAGTTAACTTAGTGATGAGATCTTTTATCTGAGTCATGTAGTTGGTATGTTCATGATTAAGAGCTGAAATGGTTTTCTCTAGATCATTTATTTTATGTTTGTAATCATTTTTAGCTCTTTTGAAATCAGCTTTTAAAATGTTTAAGGACTTAAGATCAGACCTCATCTCTAAGTTATAAGACCTATATATGTTAACTTTAGCAATACATTAAGGTGTACAAAGATGTTCCAATGCCTTGGCTTCTTCATGATCTGCCATTAGTGCTTGGTTTGGAGATGCATCCTCAACCTGAAAGCCCCAGTCAAAGCCTCCTTCTTCAATAGCAACTGTAGCTTGCTACCTGGGCTTCTCATTCTGGGGAGCTCCATTAGTGTAGTTTGGTCTGGTTTATGCTTGGTAACCATTTGTCTTTGGTGCCTTGCACTCTCTACCAAAGTGTCCCATTTGGTTACAGTTGTAACACTTTACTTTGCTTTTGTCCAGCCTAAACTTTCCACTGGTTTCATTGCTAGGAAACTTCCTCCATATCCTCTTGTAAAACTTCTTGGCTTTGTGAGTGAGAAGAGCCATCTGCTAGACTATTTCCATGTACTCCAGATCATCTAGATGGATATAGTCCAGGTCTTCAAGGGTAACGAGAAGGTTGCTTGTGCTTTCATCAGTAGACACAAAGGCTTGTGAAGAGCTTGTCTCTTGGAATGGACTTCCTTGGATATAGCTCTCTCTTGGTGTCTCCGGGAAGGTGATGAAGGGACCCTTTTATGAGTTGTTAGGGTAGCAGATGAGATGATGTTGTGGTTCTCTACAATCCCTTTCAACCACATGCAGGGCTGAACTCGGCTGATTGTTGGAGTTACCAAATGGATTTTGCATGTTCATCTTATTTGGTAGCCACTAGGGATACCATATAACTTAGTAAGAGTAAGGGTCTTGAGGTTCTCAGTCCTTTTGATGACCATACAATAGTGTGTCCATTGTATGGGAAGAGAGGACATAAACATCCTCATAATGTCCTTGTTCTCAAGAGTTACTCCAACATCCATTAGAGTGTCCACAATCTCAACATACCTAAAGTATTGATGTGCCATGATTTCACCTGTTTTGAAGGTGAAGTTCTCAAACTGCTGTTTTAAGAGGTCCTTCTTGTTCTCTTTTGCCTCAGTGGACCCCTCATACATAAGTTTCAGTGCATCCCATAGTTGCTTAGCAGTCTTGCACTTCTTGAAGCCTCTGTAGATGGAGTTTAGAAGAGCAGTTTGGAGAGCAGTCAGGGCTTTCTGATCAATATGTATCTTATTCAAGTCTTCTTCAGAATAGTCAGCCACTTCTTTGGTATCATACCACCACCACCAGCAGCTGAAGAGATGGATGGTACATGAGGTTCAGAGACAATAGATCCCCACATCCTAGAGTCTTGAGACTTGATAAAGCCTTCCATTCTTGGCACCAAGTATCAAAATCATGAAGAATGATCAGTGGAGACTTTGTCATGGTCCCGGTTTCCATATCAGCCTTTGTGATAGCTACCCTTTAAGTTGTTAAGTGTTTTGTGAAACTACAAGGATTTAAGATGATGAGATCTTACAATCAAGAGCCTAAAAAGCTCTAATACCAATTGTAGGACAGGTTAATAGAAGGTCAGTACGATCAGTCTCACAATAAGGAGAGTGTTAGAACACTTCACAGATCATATAGGGAATAGGGTTTATATGAATGATACTAAGAACACAGGTAAATAATGAGATAGAACTAAGAACAAGAACAAGAAAAGTATGGTTTTCAAGAATATTGTATATTGCTCTCAAGTTCTTTTACAAGTGTTATAAAGCATAAAAAATAAATAAAAGAACCTGAGATACTTTATACTATATTCTACAGCGGGCCATACTTTGAGGGCCAGCTGGAAACACTAATCTAAACAACTATATCAATGTAAAGTCAAAAGGCAGATTGCCTTTTGACTAGTGACTATGACATGCCATAGTTCACATCCTAATAGATTACAAAAAGGATAAAAGGTACAAAGAAGAAAGTTACAGACTCTAAACCATAATCTACAATTACAAAAGCATGGACCTTTTCATCAACTCATGCAAGTTGGTGAGTCTTCAGAGTTGCAGCGGAAAGTTGGTCAGCTTTATACAAAAGTAGATCAAAGAAGGCAAGTCCTCTCTGTGTTCGGAAGAAATCAGCCTTCACTTCATTGGCTTCAAAAGACTTTGTCTTTGAAGCTTCGGAAGACTTCATCTTTGGCTCTAGAAGATTTGGTCTTTGGCTTTCAAAGATTTTACACTTAGAATAATTTGCTGTGAGAAGTGTAAAACTTCCGAAGTAACTTCTACTTTGCATAATGTGCATGCAAGCCGGAAGCTCCTTGGTTGCTTTGGTTTCTTTGGTTGCATCAGCCTTTCAAGTATAACCTTACAATAATGATGGTTGTAGGGTTTATAAGAAAGCTTGAATGTTCAAGAGTCAAGGGTGATGTCCTAAAGGATAAAAAACAATAACCTGAGGTTAGAATTCATTACAAGAAGTTAGGACGTTTAGAGAATGCCAAAAGGCGAAAGCTAGATTGAAAAAGGATTATTGCACAAATTTTAGATTTTAGACAGAAACTGGTTTTAAAAATATCAAACGGTTTTAGAAAATAATAAAACTTTACTCATAACTAGATCAGAGTCTCCCGGTCAACTTTTGTTTAGGAAAAGTATACTGAAAAGGCCCGAAAATAGGTCAAAACAGTAGCACAAGACAGAAGGAGCTTAAATGCGCACTTATCTAGTGAAGGCTATTGTTGAGTTGTCCGATTGAGTTTTGTAAGATCATGATGATTATCTTAAAGGCTGATGCTAACCAAAGATCTCTCTGCATGCACTGAAGTACAAGGATGGAAGTACTTTGAAAGATTTGACTATGTACAAAGAAAATAACTAAGTGCCAAATCTTCCAAAGCCAAAGACAGAAATCTTTTGAAGCCAAAAGTGAAATCTTCCAAAGCTTAAAAACAAAGTCTTCTAAAGCTTGAAGACTGAACTCTTCCGAAGACTAAGAAGACTTATGTCTCTGACATACATTTGACAAAAGCAGAAGACCTTTCTGCTATCAGCTCTGAAGGCTCACCAACTTATATAAGTTGGTTTTAAAAATATGAAACGGTTTTAGAAAATAATAAAAATTTAGTGATAACTAGATCAGAGTCTCCCGGACAACTTTTGTTTAGGAAAAGTATTCTGAAAAGGCCCGAAAATAGGTAAAAACAGTAGCACAAGATAGAAGGTGCTTAAATGCACGCTTATCTAGTGAATGCTATTTTTGAGTTGTCTGATTGAGTTTTGTAAGATCAAGATGATTATCTTAAAGGCTAATGCTAACCAAAGATCTCTCTGTATGCATTGAAGTACTAGGAATGAAGTACTTCGAAAGATTTGACTATGTACAAAGAAAATAACTAAGTGCCAAATCTTTCGAAGCCAAAGATAGAAATCTTTTGAAGCCAAAAGTGAAATCTTCCAAAGCTTAAAAACAAAGTCTTCTAAAGCTTGAAGACTGAACTCTTCCAAAGACTAAGAAGACTTATGTCTCTGACATACATTTGACAAAAGCAGAAGACCTTTCTGCTATCAGCTCTGAAGACGCACCAACTTATATAAGTTGGTGATTACTTTTTTTAATTTTGTCAATTGTATAATATGATCTCTTGTCTGTAACTTCCTACTACTTGTACTTGTATCCTTATTGTAATACAATAGGATGCGAGCTATGGCCTATCACATGTCAAAAGGTAATATGCCTTTTGACTCAACATTGATCTTGTTGCCTATATTAGTGTCCAGCTGGCCTTCAAAGTATGACCTGCTGTAGGTTGTAGTATAAAGTATCTCATGTATCAGTCTTTGGACTAAGACGTTTTGTAACACTTGTAAACACTTGAGAGCAATATACAACATCATTGAAAACCAATCTTTTTGTTCTTTAGTGTTCTTACTTGTTATTCATTATTTCATTTCCTGGTTCCCTATTTGATCCAGTAAGTGTTTTAGTTGATAATCTCCAACTATGAAACTATTGTTTGAACAATAACTGATCCTGCAATTGGTATCAGAGCTTCTCAGGCTCTTGATTGTAAGATCTTACCATCTTGAATCACTCTTTAGTTTCACATTCACTTACTTGCTCAAATGGCAATTCTTTCAAAAGTTGACAGGGAAACCGGCATAATGACTAAGTCTCCACTGATCACTCCTGATGACTTTGACACTTGGTGCATAAGAATGGAAGGCTTCATCAAGTCTCAAGACAGCATGATGTGGAGATCTATAGTCTGTGGACTTGACATCCTAAATACTACTTCAGCAACTGCTAGTGGTGGGATGATACCCTAGGAAGTGCTTGATTATTCTAAGGAAGACCAGAAGAAAATAGACATGGAACAGAAAGCCATGACCGCTCTTTAAACTACTCTTCCTAACTTCATCTACAGAGGCTTCAAGAAGTGCAAGAGTGCAAAAGAACTCTGGGATGCTCAGAAGCTGATGTATGAAGGATCTGAGGAAGCTAAGGATAACAAGAAAGACATAATGTAGAATCAGTTTGAAAACTTCACCTACAAGACAGGTGAAACTATGACTCTACAATACTTCAGGTATGTTGAGATTGTAGACACTCTAATGGATGTTGGAGTAAAACTTGAAAATAAGGATATAGTGAGAAAGTTCATGTTCTCTCTTCCTAGACAATGGACAAACCAATGTGTGGCCATAAAGAGACTACCCTTACACTCACTGAGATGTATGGTATCCCGAGTGGTTACCAAATGTAAATGACCATGAAAAATCCTTCTACCAGCTCATCCAGCACCTAAAAGAGTTCAGCCTTTCATGTGGTCGAAAGGGACAATAGAGAACCACAACAGTATCTTATAAACTACCTTGATAACCCACCAAAGGGTCCTTTCATCACCTTCCTGGAGACACCTAGGGAGAATTATACTTAAGGAAGTCCATTCTAAGAGCCCAACTCTTCTCAGGCCTTTGTGTCTTCAGATGAAAGTTCTGGCAGTTTTTTCTTCACCCTTGAAGACCTGGACTGCATCCATCTAGATAATCTAGAGTATATAGAAATAGTCCAGCAGATGGATCTTCTCACTCGTAGAGCCAAGAAGTTCTATAAGTGGACAGGGAGAAAGTTTTCAAGCAATGTGTCCAGTGGAAAGTTTGAGCTGGACAAGAGAAAAGTAAAGTGTTACAACTGTAACCAAATGGGCCACTATGCTTAGGAGTGTAAGACACCAGGAATGAATAGCGGCCATACACAGTCCAGGCCAAACTACACTTAGGCAGCTCCAAGATCTATGAAGCCCAACCAACTAAAGCAGCAAGTTGTAGTTGTTGTTGAAGAAGGAGACTTTGATTGGAGCTTTTAGGTGGAAGATATATCTCTAAACCAAGACCTGATGGCAGATCATGATGAATCAAAGGTATTGAAACATCTTTGCTCTCGTGAATGCATTACTAAAGTTAATATCTACAGGTCCTATAACTTGGAAGTAAGATCTGACCTTGAGTCCTTAAATATTTTAAAAGCTAATTTTAAAAGAGTAGAAAATGATTATAAGCTTAAAATAGAAGACTTAGAGAAAACCATATCTACTCTAAAACACGAGCATACAAACTATAGGACTTAGATTATTTATCGTGTTTCCAAGTTGACAGAATGTCAGGCTGAGCTTGTGATCAGCAAAGCCAAGGAAGAAAATTATGTTCTTGAAGAGGAAACCTTCAAGAACATTATATCTTCATCCTTGCATGCAAAACTTTGTTATCAGAATAGGCAGGGACTTGGATCAAATTACATAGCTCCTCCACACATATTACTATCAGTCAGAGAACCAAGTATGGAACTTAGGAAGATGAGCTACCTCCTATTGATCCTATCCTAGAGGAAGATGAAGAGGAAACTAAGAAAGAGGATATAATGAAGGGTGAACTAGAAATGAGTGAAGAGGATCACTCTAAGAATGGTCACTATATCACTAAAAAGAAAAAGCAACCAAGGATGGCCAGGTCTACGAGAAAGAACTTGATCAGGGCTGTAAAAAGAAGATCAAAGAAAGTGCAGGAGATCAAGCCCACCTTCATCCCCAGGTAAAAAAAAATTTTCATCTCTGCTGGGTTTGAGGTGAGGAAGACTGAAGACTTAACCAAGGACTCTAGTCCTAGTTAGCCTAAGCCATCTTCATAAGGAGAAGATGGCTGAACCAATATGAACTACTGCTGCTCAGGCTTGACCATCCAACTCTAAAGGAATGCTTCACCCTTGGAAGTATGCTGCATCATCCAAGAAGATGAAGAAGGAGCTGGAAAGGGATCAGGACAAACCTTCTCCTCAGAACAAGACTTTCAGAAAAAATCCTATAGAATGTATCATGTGTGGTGATACAACTCATTATGCTAAGGATTGCATTTATAATCCTAAGAGTACCATCCACATGAATAAGAAGAATACTTTTGAGAAGAAAAAGAAAATAGCTTAGGAAGGAAAATCATTTTCCTTTAAAAGCATCAAGGTGACCTAAAAGAAGATAGGTGGAAAACTATCTTCAGAAGCAAGTTTGGTCTCAGAAGAAAAGAATGCTTCCGAAGCACTGAAGTCTGCTGCAGTGGATGCAAAGCTTCAAAAGTTTCAGTCTCCGAAAATTCCAAAGTCATATAAACTTCCAAATTTTTGAAAGCCAAGTCTAATCTTCCAAAGATAGCGTGGAAGATGAAGGAAGGCCATGTGACTGAAGTTTCTTCATCAACAACAGCCAAGGATCCCCTAAGCTTGCATATAGGATCAATTACTGTTGAACTATCTTTAGTTCACTTGATAAGCCCAAGACCAACAAGACTTAGGTTTCCAAATGTAACTAATCATCTCTTTTCATATGCAGGAACAACTAAAGACCAAAAGAAATGTATTGATCATTGATAGGGGTTGTTCCAGGCATATGACTTGCAATGACCCCTTGCTTCAAAACTTTGAAAAATTTGATGGAGGGCCAGTTGTTTCTGGAGGTGATTCAGGAGGTTACATTAGTAGAAGGGGCTGGGCCATAAATGGTAAGCTTAACATTGAAAAGGTAAACTTTGTAAAGAGCTTGAGTACAATCTTTTGACTGTGTCTCAATTTTGTGACCAGAGACATAAGATGCTTTTTACTGATCATGAGTGCATTGTTCACAAACCCTGGGTGATCATTCCTCAAGAGCATATTTTGCTTAGAGCCCCTAGAAAATGGAACATGTATAAGATGGATTTGCAAGAAACCTACCCTTCTAGAGAAGTTTCTTGCTTTCTATCCAAAGAAAATAGTGATGAGTCTTTCCTTTGGCATAGAAGAATGTGCCATGTAAACTATAAGAACATGAATAAACTAATTGCATGACCAGTTATTGTTGAGCAATAGTTTCACAGTTGGAGAATATCACACTTACTAGATCAAATAGGGAAACAAGCAAAGAAATAATGAATAAAAATTAAGAACACTCAAGCAAACAAAGATTGATTTTCAAGGATGATGTATATTGCTCTCAAGTATTTTACAATTTTTACAAGTCTTAGTCCTAAGACTGGTTACATGAGATACTTTATACTACATCCTATAGCTGATCATACTTTGAAGGCTAGCTGGACAATAATCTAGACAACAAGATCAATGTAAACTTAAAAGGCAGATTGTCTTTTGACATGTGACCATGACATGCCATAGCTCACATCCTATTGTATTACAAAAAGGATAAAAGTACAAGAGTGGAAAGTTACAGACAAAGATACCATACTAAATAGTTGACAAAAGTAAAAGGTAATCGCCAACTTATATAAGTTGGTGAGTCTTCAGAGCTAGCAATGGAAAGGTGGTCTACTTTTGTCAAAAGTATGTCAGAGAAGCATGTCTTCTCTGTCTTCGGAAGACATCTGTCTTCAAGCTTCAAAAGACTTTGTCTTCAGGCTTCGAAAGACTTTGTCTTCAGGCTTCGAAAGACTTTGTCTTCAGGCTTCAAAAGACTTTGTCTTCAGGCTTCAGAAGACTTCACTTTTGGCTTCGAAAGATTTCTGTCTTTGGCTTTAGAAGATTTGACACTTAGTAAATTTTCTTTGTGCATGGTCAAATCTTCCAAAGTAACTTCCTTGTACTTCAGAAGCATGGAAAGAGATATTTGGTTAGCATCAGCCTCTAAGATAACTCTTACAAACTCCCCCTAGGCTGATGCTAACAAAACTTGAAGATTACTATGAGTCTTGACCCTTCACTTATTTATAGCCATCATCAGAATCATAGCAATTCCTCTCTTTATCAGTTGGTCTGGATTCTTCACACTCTCATAGTATCTCCTGATGTCCTAGAGATCATGATAAGGGAGGTCAAGTATATTCTGTAAGAAGAATACTTGTGGACCTAATTGATCTCTTGTGACATACCATCTGTCTGGGTTTGGAAAGTATACCCAAGACAAGATAAGTCTCTTAGTAGCTAGAGTCTTTACATGTAAAGGAGTTGGTTGGGCAGCCTCTTTTGGTTCACCCTCAGGATGTTCTGACTCATCTTGAGGTGCAGAGGTGGATGCCTCAGACTTCTTCTTCGTCTTTGACTTTAAATCTCTTCTAATGACCATCCTCTTCCTCTTTATGTATTTCAACTGAGAAGGTTGGTCTTGATTACCTTGTCTTCCTTCTTTATCCTTCTCAGTTTAATCCTTCCCCTTCACTTGTTCAGAAGAAGGTTTGGCACCCTATTGTGGGTTAGAAGATGAAGCTGGTTGTGGATCAGCACTTGGTCCTGGTTGTGTTGTCTGTTAGGGTTCAACCTTGACCTCAGCTTCAGGTGTAGCTTGACTTGGTGGAGAATGCAAGTCTTGAAGCTCACCCCTCTTGATCTTTTGGTTGATCACCCTAATGTGCTCATCCATTGTGGATAGAGACACGAGACCAAGCCTCCTTTTGGAGAACCCATACAACTTCAAGAAGCTCACCATCTTTTTTCTGTCCTTATACTTCTTGTTAGCTTTGATGGTGGCCCTTGATCTTTAAGCTTCCTCCCTTATCCCTTTCTTAGCAGCTTTTCTTTCTTTGATGACTTCTTGTTCCAGCTGCTTAAGATATTCAAACTCTATGTACTTATAAGATAGAGGGAGTAAAGCTGTTGCCTGGTAAAGACCTGTGGCACTCAAGTAGGTAATTGTGTTTTGTCTGTCTTGTTCTCTACCTACATCAAGCCTTTCTTGAACTGGGGAGAGGACAGGGGCTTGATATAGTTTTCTTCTTTTTCTTTCTTCTTTGGTCTTAACGAGCAAAGCAGTAACCTCAGCCTCCTTCCTCTATCTTGACACCTTTATGTTTGCTAGTTCATTCAGTTCCTCCAAGGGAAGAGAGATTTGTTCATCTATATTGTAGTCCTAGCTCCCAAATAGTTTAATCTGGCTGCCCTTAACTCATTGTTTTGAGGGTTTGGCCAATAGGCAGCCCTGATTGCAGCCTGCTTGAAGCTAGGGGTCTCTCTTATTCTTTCTTCCTTTTCCTTCCACTTCCTCTCCCTCTTCTCCTTCTTAATCTCCTTAGAAGTTAGAACCTTCTTTCCTTTGTTAATCACTGGCTTGTGTGACACACGGAGGAGAGAGCTTTAGCCTTCTTGAGCTTGTTCTGCACTTGAACTCTGTCCAGGGAGAGGCTGTGAGAAACCTTCACCAACTAGTGTATCACTGAGGGTAATTGGTGCTGAAGGAGTATGAGTCTCAAGATTCACAAGTTCTACAGGTGGGCCTTCAACTGCGGTTTCCCCTTTTAAGCTAATCTTAGGGTCCAACTTAGTATTCAGTTGACCAACTGTTTTCCCTGCTAGCCTCCGTCTATATAAGCTTGTTCTTCACTTGAATTCCTTAGGCACCCTCATCTGTATCCTCTCAGTTGACCTGTCAGCTTATTTGTTTTGACTTGGATTGACAAGTGGCAGGTTAATAAGAGGGAAGCTTTCATAGAATCTAAGGGTATTGAAGTTGAAGACTTCTTGTTGACCCTGGAATCTAGAAAGCACCACGTACAGCACCCTCCTAAAATAAACTTTGAACTATGGCATCCATATTGATGTGGGCCAGAGGAGGTTGTTGAGTCTAAACAATTTCAAGTGAGGGTGGTGAAACCTCAATGTCCATACTCTAAGCAATGTTCCCATGTTCTATGGCTGTGGTGACTTTCTCCCGCTTTTGGTAGCATCACTTACTTGCATAAGTGAGATAGAGGTTAGGTCCACCACATCCATAGGTTTTTATGGACATGGTTGAGCATGCCTCCCCCTTTTTGGTTGCATCACTTACTTGCAAAAGTGATCTCAATTTGTTGATTAAGCACCTGCCTTTGTAAGGTAGCCACCTGAGATTCTAGCTGAGTAACCTTATAGACCAGATATGTGCAAGTTTGTGTAAATGTTGCACTTTTGTTGCATACTCCCCTCATCTTCATCATAAGAATCATGGGAGATGAGAGTACATGACCCAAATCATCCCTCTCACCACCAGATATATTTTCTTGGTCTCTAGATTTCCCCTGCTCATGACAGCTTCATGACAAGTGTCATGGAGCTGGGTTGTCGTGGTTGAGGTCTTAAGTATGTAATCATTTTCAGAAGTGAGAGCCTCTTCCACTTAGACCTCTTGAACTTGTTCAGAGAGGTCCACCTCAGTAATGGGTAGATGATGTGGGCTAGATATGGGAGTAGCAGGAGCAGTCATCACTCCTTGAGTAGGGGAGGAGAAAAGAGACTCATGGTACTCACTGAATCCCATATATATATCATCATAGAATTCTAGGTTGGGGATTTATTGGTTAAGATCTAATAGCTGGGGATGGTAACTTTCCTCTGAAGTTTGTTCATCTGAGTTTTGAGACACTATATAAAGGCTTGAGGCTGGGGTTGTGAGCTCATCAGGCTGAGCATGAGGAACCTCATCACTGATTATAGAAGAAATAGGAGTGGTCTACTCCTCAGGATTAGTGGGAGATTTTTGTTCTACTTGCTCCTGTGTGGGTAAGTATATGGGGACCTACTCAATCTGAATAGACTGAGCAAGGGTTCTTTTGGATTTTCTTTGGTAGGTGATGGTGATTTGTGGCTGTGTGGGTGTTGAAGATGAAGAAGGTATGGGTTAAACATTGGCCGGGATTACCAAGTTGTCACCTTGAGCAGGGAGCTCTAACATTTTTGAGACAAGGGCTATTTCTGTTATACTCCCTAGGGCTTACAAGCCATGATTTCTTATATGTGCACCCAACCCTTCGCAAATTGATAAATCTTGCTTGACCCTCGTTTTTATACCAACTCCGCTAGTAGTGCCTTCAAGAGCACCATCACCATTGGCTTCGTTGCCACCACCATTATCACTGTTATCCTCCACATATCCTATGTTCTTTCCTCTATCATGACCACCTATGCCATTGGTAACTTTTTAAAATATTGTTACCCACCTGAGTAACAATAGTAGGTTGAAGCTCTAAAAGCTATTGCGTATCATCACTACCATATCAGGGTTTCCTACCCTGTTATTCCTGTCATCTTGGTTACTATTACCTCTACCACCCGTGGTACCACTGTGGGCATTGAAACCTATACCTCTACCATTTCCCATTGGGACTTCACCTCCTCTGTGAAAACTACACGTAACACTTCTCGGCGGCATATACTGAATATAAGAATGTCCGAAAGTAACACGTATGTTAGTAAGATTAGTATTATAATCTACTAATACTTCTACAATATACAATCAAATATTAACACGTTACAATTCCACATTGCAAGAAATATCCAACATATGTCCACATAAATAAAAACTTCCATATTATATCACAACTAAAAATAATAATCCATTCACTGTCATAATTTCACTTAAAGTCACCAAGCAATGTCAATCCTAAAAGAACCAAAACTAAAAGTACTAATCCCAAAACTTCATATCAAAATACTAAAATCTGATAATAGTAATAAAGCCATATGTACTCAAAATAGTAAAGTATAATACAAGTGAGCATCTCCATGAATCTTCCAAAGCTCCCTCCCACATCGCCTGAAGTTAGGGAAGCCATCAGGTCATCCTTCATATGGCATGCAAACTCTCTCTTTCCCCGAAAGGCTAGAGGGGCAAGCAAGTTGCTACCACCATAACAGATATCTGATGTAGACACAACTATCTTTCTAATCGGCCAAAGAAACACTCACGGCTACTAATGAGATAAGGAAGGCTATAGGTATCTCGGGTATGATTTTTTCAAGGCTATACTTACTATCTTTGTCTATCTCATATTGTAATACACCTCCACTTGAATAGTTCCTCTAGGGCGGAATCACACCCCTAAGGTACAAGAAGGTACTCTTCTTGTCAGCCACCCTCTTACACTCAAGACCATGAAAAGTATATTGTATTAAAATTTAACAAATATTTATACAACAAACATAAAACACACATACTACCCCAGGCAATTTTAACCCTGTCTCTATCTTGTATATGAGGATCTTATTTAACTCAAACCGCTAAGTCTCCTTGACCTAGTTAGTGCCTTCCGACACTTCCTACACGACCAGTGTAGCAACCTACATAAATGGTACCAAGATATTGTTTGCTTTACCCTTGATGGGTTGCCCATCTAGGATCTGACAGTTTTGTTTTCACTTGACGAGTGCCCGCCCAGGCAAAATGCGTCTTGATAGATAGGAGTTCCCACCCCCCATATAAGGAAACCTTCATTCTCCCCCTCAACTAATATGAGACTTACATCTCCACCCCCCTTACAAAGCCCAGCATCCTTGCTGGCACACCGGTCTGTCCTCTCGCTCTAATGTGACAAACCTGATTTTGGGCTCGGAATATTTTTTGAAAAACCACAACGGGCCACACAATGATCATTATATGGGCCCATGAAATAGGCCCAACCTAATTGGGCTTGGAACCATATATACATATACATTAATGGGCTTGGGCCCATCAACCCTTTAACGGACCATTGGGCCATAATGCTAAATAGACATGACCTACAAGAATTTAATGGGTCATTCGGCCATGATATGAATATGCCATATGGTCTACCGACATTAATGGACCATGGGCCCAATGCCTTAGCGAAATTAAATGACATTTAGATGTCTAGTTAGTAAATGGTTATAGATAGAGCTTATTACTTAGTAATCTATATTTGACCCGATAAGTAAACATATTAAACGAACCCATATCCGAAACAATTACATGAAAGAATTGTATAAACCAAATTAGGCAAAATACCAAAGATAAATAATAAATAATAAATAATAAATAATAAATAATATTCATAGTTAATGAAATCCTTAAACATATTTAAAAATATAAAAACATTTGAACGATTTATTAACTTTATAAAATATAATAAGAACCCTTATTAAACTAAGTAACAAACAAAAATATATAATACTTACACTGAAATAGATAAACTAAGATATAATATCTTAGCATGAGATCTTGGAAAATCCTATAAAATCTAGTTGAATCCTATAAATGATCATAATTTGAAAAATAAGACAAAAAAGAAATCTTTAAGCACACATACATACATTTACACAACATGCATACACCCATGTATAAAAATATATGTATGTACACCCACACACACACACATACACATATACACATGTATGTACACCCATGTATAAAAATACATAAATAGTTGTTTACATAAGCTATTATAATTAATACATCACACCAACAACTATACATAAATAAATTGCACCACCAGGTACATTACGTATACACACATATGTAAACACGCACACATATATAAATATTTTTACATGCCTTAATTCAGGCATTCACACACATACCCACACATGATCTAGTATTTAAATGTGTATATATATACATGCATACGTATGATACATGCATGCATGCATACACCCTCGACACACACACACCTATATATATACATATATACATATATACCTCACGACACACACACACACACGCACTAGCCTATGTTGGGGTTTGAACAAGTTTATCAGAGTCATTTTATCAATATAAAATGAAAAACGTAGTGGAATAAGAAGATTAAACTTGTTACAATTAATATATATAAACCATTTTATTTATCTGTTAAAAACCCGTAATGGATTGTTATATGAAAAACATGCTTACAAACAACCATAGAGTGTTCAGAAGACTACCTCTCGAATGGGTTAGAGGAAGATAATCAGTGAACGGTAGCTTCCAAAGAAAGAGGCCTCAAGCTTGTGTACCCCAAGCTTCCAATAAACACCCACTTGCTAGGATTTTCTTACACTTGAACGAGTTTGGGTCCTTAGTTTTTTATCTTCGACTAATCGAGAGAAAATAGGGAAACAGACGTGCACCCTTTTGAGTGTGTTGTAAGTTATCAGATAGAGTGGTTGATTGCAATCATATATATTACATGTCCTGTGAAACTAAATTTCAGATGAGGAGAGAGAGAAAAGTGGGCGGGGCCCAGCCCCGTATCCCATCTGCATTTCTCAAACATTCATCCGCATTAGTAAATACGAATGAATAACCCCTACCGTATTTGTAAATGCGGATGAAGAATTTGTAAATGCGGATGAAGAAATTTCATCCGTATTTCCCAAATGTATATCCGCATTTGTAAATGCAAATGAGTAGTTCCATCAGCATTTCCACAAATGCACATCCGGTTTAGTTAATGCGGACGAACAGTTTCATCAGCATTTCCCCAAATGCACATCCCCATTAGTAATTGCGGACGATCAGTTTCATCAGCATTTCCTCAAATTCTCATCCGCATTAGTAAATGCACATGAAAAAGTTCCTTCAACATTTCCATAAATGCACATCCGCATTAGTAAATACGGATGAGGAACATCATCCGCATTTCCTCAAAAGAACATCCGCATTAGTAAATGTGGATGAGTAATTAAGAAATGCTGACAAAAGACTTATATTGGTGCTCAACCATTTGAATAACTATATAGAATATCTCTTTCTAGAATAAATAATCGATATAATTTATTCTCAACACAAGTGCAAATATTCAGAAACTCAATTTCTAAATACTTTAAGTGTTAATATTTATTTACATGATCAAATCATAAAATAAATATTGTAGGTGTTTGTCTAGCTTGTTATTGGGTATGACCCGACTTGGATCATAACGTACTAGCCACATCAATTCAATATGTGTCTTGGGCAGACCGTTTTAAACAATCTCCCACTTGCACAAGATACATTAAGGATTGATGCAAGTAGTAAATACCACCTAACAACGGTTTACTACCCCTAATACGCATGATGAAGTGCCATTCAATAACATCATCTTCTTCAAGTCCCTAACTTGAAACTGATTTAGGTGAATCTATCATTTCCTTTTGTTACAGATGTCATGTTAAATCCAGAGACACAGAATGATCATTCCCTATTGATTTAACTTTTTCAGGCCTTAGACATCTTACTCTCAACGAATAAGAGGAACAAATACCGTCTTGACTACATACGTTTCTCACAATCACCTTGTATCACACCTGAAACTAGCCTTGTGTACTGTCCATATTTCAGAACAGCAAAGAACTAGATCAAAGTATAATATTTGGTGAATATCGAAACCCAATATGCATCTCAGGTTAGAGGATACTATGATATTCGCCTTTGCTTAAATTTACTTATGATCAATTACATAATTCCATGTAGTAACATTTGAGAGCAGGTCAGTCCAATATTTGTATCCCATAAATATCTATGAACTTTGGTAGCAACCTTTTGCTCTATATTCATACCTTATGAATATCCACCAATCCAAGTTCATAATAGTCTTACCTTCATATTTGTTCCCACAAATATGACCGACTACGGACATTTAGAATATTAAACATATTCATGGATCTAAACATACTAAAATGGAACATAACTTATAGTATCATAATTATATATATATGAGTCAAAAATAAAAATTGTTCTGTTGTTTAAATACTAAATAGATCAAATCCAGTCACTAGAATATCAAAGTCCTAAGTCACAAGTATGACTCTCATGCTTTGGCCTTTCAAGGAGCTTCGTGAGTGGATCCGCAATATTTTGCTTAGTGTGAACTTTGCGAATACATATCTTTCCTTTTTCAACATTATCCTTTATGTAGTTGAATCTCTGCTAAATGTACCCTGTCTTTTGATGCGCATGAGGTTCCTTGATTTGAGCAATCGCACCCTCGTTGTCACAAAAGATCTCTAGGGGATCTTGAATGGTAGAGATTACCCCTAGATCGGAAATGAATTTCTTTAACTATGCAGCTTCTTGTGCTGCCAATGAAGCGGCGATGTATTCCAATTCTATAGTGGAGAATGCTACCACATCCTACTTTGAACTCTTCCAGGACACTGCCCCTCCATTCATAATGAAGACATACCGTTATTATGATCGAGAATCATCTCGATCAGTTTGGAAACTCGCATCCGTGTAACCCTTTACAATGAGTTCCTCTTCACCAAATCTGTATATTAGAAACATATCCTTAATCCTCCTAAGGTATTTCAATATACTCTTAACAGCCATCCAATGGTTATTTTCTGGATTCTGCTGATATCTACTCGTCATGCCTAAAGCGCATGACACGTCCGGTCTAGTGCATATCATTGCATACATGATGGATCCTATAGCAGATGCATATGGGACTTCCTTCATCCTTTCTTGCTCATCCTTTAAGGTTGGACATTGAGATGCACTAAACATTGTCCCTTTTTGAATAGGTACCAAACCTTTCTTAGAGTTCTCCATCTTGAACCTTTTCAAGAGTTTATCAATGTATGCCCTTTGGTTTAAACCTATCAACCGCCTTGATCTATCCCTATAGATCTTTATTCCCAAAATATAGGCGGCTTCACCAAGATCTTTGATGGAAAAACAACTTCCAAGCCAGGTTTTAACACCTTCCATGGTTGGAATGTCATTTCCAAACAATGGTATATCATCAACATACAATACTAAGAATGTGATGATGCTCCAACTATCCTTCTAATACACACAAGCTTCATCAACGTTCTTGATGAATCCAAATTTCTTGATCACTTCATCAAAATGTTGATTCCAACTTCTCGATGCTTGTTTCAATCCATAGATTGGTTTCTTTAACTTGCATACTTTATTAGGATGTTGTGGATCGACAAAACCATTGGGCTGAACCATATAGACATTCTCTTCTTTCGAGATTTCCATTAAGGAAAGCAGTTTTGACATCCATTTGGAAAATCTCATAGTCATAATATACGGCTATGGCAAATAATATCCTAATTGACTTTAGCATTGCCACAGGCGAGAATGTCTCATCATAATCAACCCCTTGAGTTTGAGTGAAACCTTTTGCTACAAGTCTTGCTTTATAAGTATCCAAGTTTCCATGCATATCGGTTTTCTTTTTGAAAACCCACTTACATCCAACCGGTTTGGAGTTAAGTGGTGGCATAACCAATTCCCATACTTGGTTGTCATACATGGATTGCATCTCTACGTTCATGCCTTCAAGCCACTTGTCACAATCCGAATTGGACATTGTATCATGATACATAGTTGGTTCATCCGAGTCAACTACATAGAATCCATTCATTGAAAATCCATATCTTTCGGGTGGATATCTAGTTCTACCAGATCTACGAACGTTTTATGTGTATTGATAAACTACTTGATCATTATTAGCAACCTCTTGTTGATTGCTAATGTCAACCAAACATGTATCGGCTTGTGGTTTTCGATCCTTATCAAGTTCCACTGTTCTATTGGTAGTTCCTTCCATAAGGAACTTAGTTTCCAAGAACTCAGCCTTTCGAGCAATAATACCTTTTGCTCTATTGGATTGTAGAAGTAATATCCCATGGAGTCTTTGGGATATCCTACAAAGATACACTTAGTGGATCGGCTTTCTAACTTGTTTAGGGTGTTCTGCTTAACATAAGCTTCACAACCCCACACTTTTAAATATGATAACGATGGAACTCTTCCATGCCATATTTCAAAAGGTGGCTTATCCACTTTCTTGGTTGGGGCCATATTCAGAATACGGGCGGCGGAGAGCAATACGAAACCCCAAAATGATAGAGGTAGTGCGCTTATAGCCATCATAGATCGAACCACATCCAATAGGGTTTGGTTTCTCCTCCCAGACACACCATTATGTTGTGGTGTTCTGGGTGGAGCAAGTTGTGAGACAATCCCACAACTCCTGAGATGATCTTGAAAGGCATCACTAAGGTATTCACCTCCTCTATCTGAACGAAGAACTTTGATTGTTTTGTTGAGTTGATTCTCTACTTCATTCTTTAAGATTTTGAACATTTCAAAAGTTTCATATTTGTGTCTCAACAAGTACACATAACCATAACGACTATAATCGTCGATGAAGGTAATGAAGTATCTTTCACCATTCCTTGTCATTGCTTTAAAATGACCACTTACATCCGAATGTATGATTCCTAATAAATCTTTTGCCCTTTGGTTAGTCCCATTAAAGGGTTCATTGGTTATCTTTCCTTGTAAACAAGATTCACACTTATCAAATGAACCCTTGCTTCCAAAAGACCATTATTTTGAAGTGTTTGAATGCGATTCTTGTTTATGTGACCAAGAAGACAATGCCAAAGATATAGTTTACTTAAACCCATTTAAGTTTCTTGGTGCTTGACTGGTATAACAAGTTATTAAAGGATGAGTCATCATGAACCAATTCATAAATACCATTAGAAGGCATAGCCTTAAAATAAAGTATATCATCCATAAAAACACAAATACCATCATTTACAAATGTAATAACATAACCATATTGTTTCAGAAGGGAAACAGAAATTATATTCCTATTCAAACTAGGAGCATATAAAATATTCTTCAAAATAACTTCCAAACCACTTAGAAGCTACAAGATATAGTCTCCTTGGGCTTCGACATCAACCTTTGCTCCATTGCTCATGTAGAGACTAGTATCCCCCTTCTTAAAATGCTTATTTCTTTTAAACCCCTGCAACAGATTGCAAATATGAGTTCCACATCCGGTATCCAATACCCATGTGTCTGAAGAAATAACATTAAGTTCAATATGGATCATGAAAGTTGTACCTGAGGTCTGCCCATCATCCCTCTTATTTCTCAACTCTTTGAGATAGATTGGATAATTCCTCTTCCAATGTCCTATCTCACCACACTCAAGCTTCAGCTTTGGTGGTCCCGCTTTAGTCTTTCCCTTACCATTCCCTTTGACGTATCCCTTGCCTTTGGCAACATTTGCCTTTGGTTCGGGGTGATGCCTTTTCTTGTAGCCACCCTCATTGATCATGAGAACCGGTAAAACCCTTTTACCCATCCCTGCATCGGCTGTTTAGAGCATTGCATGCAGTTCCCCAATGCTCTTGTCCCATCCATTCATGTTATAATTCATGATTAAACATCTCAAACTTCTTGGTTAGACCATTAAGGATCAAATTCGTGGCCAACTCTTTTGAGATGGGACAATTCAGCCTTTTAAGGCGATCAATGTGGCTTTTCATCTTCATCACATAAGATGACATCGATTGGGTTTCTTCCATTCGACATGCATGAAGCACTCGAACCGTTTCGAAGTGCTCTACCCTCGCTTGGTGAAGGAACATTTCCTTCAACTGGGTAATCATGTCGTATGCCCCATGATGTTCAAAATCCTTTTGAAGCTCGGGAATCATGGTTCCCAACATGAGCCAAGAAACTTGCATAGAATCCTCAGTGTGCTTAACTCAATCTTCGTAGGCATCAACATCATCAATGTTGAGTTCATCGGGAATAGGATAGTCCAACACATATGATTTCGTTTCTTGCTCAAGAACAATTCTCATGTTTCGAAACCAATCCATAAATTATTATGGTTGAGATGATCCTTTTCCAGGATAGTTTTTAGTAATAGGTTATGGACGGTCAGGGGGTAGCGTTGTTGTTTGCGGCCATTTCTACAATATTAACAAAGTTCAATTTTAGTATTTACAAAAATGAAATTTTATTATTAATACCCTTTCATGTCTCAAAGACAATTAATAATTAAAATATAAAATCCAACATTACATTTAAATAATGGTTAGGTGACCTTTATCCCATTATTTAAATTAACAAGGTAGTCAACATTTGATTTGCAACTTCCTGTTTTATGATCGGCTAAACATCTTTATGTTTAGTTGGCATGTTTAATCCCATCAACACCATTGTATGCCATGCTTCGGTGATCCTATTCACATGGTTTCCAACTCAAGTCATCCTACTTACACATACCTGTGAGTTTACACATACAACTGGTTAGGTGACCTTTATCCCACAAATATGTTAACCCCACCTCAAACACACAAGTTCCCTAAATTTGGTTAGGTGACCTTTATCCCACAAAGAGTTCCCAAGTGATTTGAGTGTTGTATAAAAGGATGGTGTTAAACTTGTTTAAAAGAGATTTTGTTTCTATTAATTCTAGTTATGAAAACATTTTATACCTTACATTTGCATGCATTCAAATGCATGGTACATTAGTGAAACCAATTTAAAGGCTCTTTTAATAAAACCCAATTTTATTACGAAAACATTAACCTTTAATAAAACCATTTTATTACCCATGTTGATGTTTCCAAAAGAACCATTTGAAGCTGGTTGTTGATTTTAAATTGTTTAAAAGTTCATATCCAAATATCACATAAATAATAAAATTAAATCAACCACACAAGCAACACATACAACAACAAGTTCATAACCATAGCCAACTAATTTAATATCACTTGTTGACCTAAACAAGTGAGTTAATTAGGTCCTTCCTAAGGGTAAAATTGACATAACATTTGTGTCGGTGGACTCCTACTTGATCCCGTATCCAAATGCTTCAAGCGTTCACTTTATGTTGTGATTCTCCCATTCGATTTGGGCTTCCAGATGGGCTTAAATTTCTGCACCAAACTCCTTTGGGCCTTCAAAATATGTTTTCGGTTATTGGACTTAAATCCCATTAAGAGCTATAAAGCCCTTTGAGCACAAAATTGGCCCAAACTGAAAAAACATTCTTGTTGCATCTTCTACAAAAATATATCCTATATACATTTTTCTAGTAAAAGTAAAATACAACTAACCTATTTATTTTAAATACCAAAAGAAAAATAAAAAAATTACATACCCAAAAGGAAGAACAAATATATTTAATTATTACAACCCTTTGAATAATCAAATACAAATCACAACACATCCAAACACAAGGTCTCGGCTAGGTTATGATAACCAAAATACATATCCAAATATGTAAGCAAAAACCCGAGAGCTTCCCATTGAACCACTGATTTTTGGTTAATGTATAAACAAACCGGATATCATGATTCTAGTCCAAACAACTAAATCATCCAAATGATTAAATTTTTCAAGATTATCATATGAATGTAAAGTAGAATCTTGAAAAATTTAGGGGAAACATTGACCAGAATTCTCGGTTCGTTGGTGAATCAACAACAAGAAACCGAGATTTCAGCCCAGATGAAGCATGTATCCATATAACCGGCTCTTGTTGCCATTGTTGGGGTTTGAACAAGTTTATCAGAGTCATTTTATCCTTATAAAATAAAAAACACAGTGGAATAAGGAGATTAAATTTGTTAAAGTTAATATATATAAACCATTTTATATATCTGTTAAAAACCCGTAATGGATCGTTATATAAAAAACGTGCTTACAAACAACCATAGGGTGTTTAGAAGACTACCTCTCGAATGGGTTAGAGGAAGATAATCAGTGAACGGTAGCTTCTAATGAAGGAGGCCTCAAGGTTGTCTACCCCAAGCTTACAACAAACACCCGGTTGTTAGGAATTTCTTACACTTGAACAAGTCTGTGTCCTTAGTTTTTTTATCTTCGATCGATCGAGAGAAAACAGGGAAACAGACGTGCACCCTTTTGAGTGTGTTGTAAGTTACCAAATAGAGTGGTTGATTGCAATCATATATTGCATGTACTATGAAAATGAATTTCAGATGAGGAGAGAGAGAAAAGTGGGCGGGGCCCAGCCCCTTATCCAATCCGCGTTTCTCAAACATTCATCTGCATTAGTAAATGTGGATGCATAACCTCCTACCGCATTTGTAAATACGGATGAAGAAATATCATCCGCATTTGTAAATGCGGATGAGTAGTTCCATCAGCATTTCGACAAATGCACATCCGCATTAGTTAATGCGGATGAACAGTTTCATTAGCATTTCCCCAAATGCACATCCATATTAGTAAATGCGGATGATCGGTTTCATCAGCATTTCGTCAAATGCTCATCCATATTAGTAAATGCGGATGAAGAAATTCCTTCAGCATTTCCACAAATTCACATCCTTATTAGTATATGCGGATGAGGAACATTCATCCGTATTTCCTCAAAAGAATATCAGCATTAGTAAATGCAGATGAGTAATTAAGAAATGCGGACAAAAGACTTATATTGTTGCTCAACCATTTGAATAACAATATAGAATACTATCACTCTAGAATAAATTATCCATATAATTTACTCACAATAAAAGTGCAAATATTTAGAAACCCAATTTCTAAATACTTTAAGTGTCAATATTTATTTACATGATCATATCATAAATTACATATTGTAGTTGTTTGTCTAGCTTGTTATTGGGTATGATCAGACTTGGATCATAACGTACTAGCTACATCAATTCAATTTGATTTTTATAAAAATGAAAGAAATATAAAGAAACTTGGTCAAGTCTTGTCACCCACCTAAGCCCTCCAATACCTTCAAACCTACTTACACTAAAAACCTTATAACTGGTAAAACTGACCATATCTCAACAAAATCTCAGCCAAATCTATGAGAATTAAGATTTGAGAATCCAAAACTCACCCCATAACCCTTTATTCGACCAAAGTCCTCCCCCATAACTCTCCATGTCTCATTTCACACAACACTCCTCTTTAAACACTCTCCAATTCCCTCTCTATTGATTCTATTGCTCCCTCATGCTCAAGAACATCAAGCTCTAGCCCTCTAGAAAACCTTAATTGATCCATAAGTGAAGCACCATCAACTATTGGTACCAAGGTAACATCACATGAACACACCTACACTCTTTCAAGCTTACATCTTTCATTTCATTCATTTTAGAACCTAAACTAATCTACTATTTTGGACAGACTCCTCTCATCATTGCAAGTTCTTACAGCAGTTCACACACTCATCTTAACCTCCTATCACGTTAAGGTAACCCGTCACTACCCAAAAACAAACATCGCGTATTGTCATATTAGTTACATAAACAACCCCATAACACCCCTAACTTCTTATCAAACCTTAAAACACTTCATTTTTCAAAAAATAAAAGATATTTAAGCTTTTTCAAAACCCTCTTTGATCACAAGCACAATTTTAGTAAAACTAGCTTACCCAAAAATCTGGTTTTCACAAAAATATAAAAGTATATTAACCAAGTTTAAAAATTATAATCTAAATTTATCTTGATTGATATCATTTCTATCAATATATACACCTATTTGAGTATTGATATCTCTCAATCTCTCTCTATTCTGTTCCTATTTTCTTGCTAATATCTTGCTATTCCGTTTCGCTATTTTGTTTCTATATGTGTGCATCCTTTCCTTGTTTATCGGTATAGGAGTTCACAATTTACATTGGTAATTGTAAACTACAAAAAGAATGTTATTGATGTGACGTGGAATATTCACTTGACTTCAATGTCTTTTTCTGTCATTGATTTGATGATATTGCTTTGACATGTTGACTTGTTGACTTTTTGATCTTCCGTAGTAATTTGTCTTCTGTAGGAAGTTCTTCTTCCGCAGCAATTGGTCTTTCGCAGCAAACTCTCCAGCAGCTTCAGTTGATCTTGGATTTGTTCAGCATTTTTTGTTCTTCGGTAGGAGATCTACGGAAGCACAGACTTTAGTTATGCTCCGGAGAACATCTACGGAAGAACAAAATTGTTCATCCGTAGTTGTTCTAACACTTGGTCTATTTTCCAAATTTACCAAGACTGATGTTTTCTGCAATGACACATAAACCAATACACATAATAATATGGGTTAACATATAATTCATGTAGTATATTATGTTATCAAAAGAGAATTACAAAGAATTATTACTAGAGTTGATTTATCATCAAAACCTATACAAAGGATCTAGACCTAACAATACTCCCCCTATAGGTTTAAAATCTTGTAATCATTGGTTTAGTGCTCTTAATTCATGAATTCTTTCGAAAATTCTTGTTGTGAAATATTCAACTGCATTTTTCTGATCATCATACAAGTACTTAATCTTCATCCTCTTCATTTTCTTCAACGTATTGTATTTCAGACCCAGGATGTCCTCTAGTGGTAAGTGTTGCAACAACTCTATTATTTGAAACCACTTCAAGTTCATCTTGTTATGATATTCTCAGCTTTGTGATTGATTGAATTTCTATTCCCATCAGCTGGCCCGCTTCAAATTTTCTTCTCTTATGAGCTTTAGCATGCAGCTTGTCAATAACTTGAATTATATGAACATACAAGTACAGATCATTTTGAGCATTTTGGTCATTTAGCTTGGGGAAGTACTTGTCATGTAGATATAAAGTGTAATAGGGATGTAGGAGCTTGATTTCCATTGGGTCAAAAAGTCTTATGCTTGAAACTTTCTTCTGAGGATCATTCCTTAGCAACACCAGCTCTTTGATTCTTTCTACATAACCCCACTCTATGATAGGGATTGAATATTAATTTCCTTCTGTAGTTTTAATTGAAGCTTCTACCTTGTTTTCATAGCCAATTCTTGTTACGAATTCATCATCTATGGATTGAAAAGAACTAGTATAAGTCCTCTTCTGTCTTTGTCTTCTTCTTTTCTGCTCTTCATCTTTTCTTCTTGCTTTTTTCAGGACATCCCCTTTGAACTTATGTCTCAGCTTTGCAACTATTCCAGAGAAATCCCTTCCCTTTGGATTGATAGGATAATTTGTGATAGGAATGGCTTGAAGGCATTGCAGATTAGCATCTGGTAGAGAGAGGAGAGACTCCATCAAAGGATAGTATTGAACCATCCCTGATGCTCTCTTTATAATGGCACAATTCCATTCTGCGTAAAATCTCCATGCAATTATTCTATTTTCTTTAGCTGATCTAGGTGTGGTCATCAGATCAAAGAGTTAAATCAATGTAGTCTTTTCCTTAGTTTTCTCCCTCACAGTAGTGCCCAATGGCAATATTTTGTTGGGTATCACATCTCTTGGCACTCTAAGCAACTTTTCTTTTCCCTTGTACATGTCTCTACTCTCAATTACTGTTGGCACATCAGGAGTTTGTTTTGCTTGTTGTTTGTAAGCAGGATTGGGAGCCCCAGTCCTGAATTTCACACTTGTGTCTAGCTCAACCTTCATTACATGCTCCATCATTGCTCTCAATTCACTCACTGTTCTTCCTTTAAGCTCATGATGCTCATAGTTATGACTTTGTAACCTACAAGTCATGTTGTACCTAGTCAGCTTCTTTGTGTCATAATGGCCCAATTAGTTCCTTATCTTTTCCATTTCTTTCTATTTTGAGAATGTTTCATAGTTGCACACCGGTAACATTAGCCATACAGCATCAAACTCTTTTAAAACTTGAATCATTTCAGACATGTTCATTTTTTCAACCATATCATAAGGAAAGCCATTGTTTATCAAGTCCATAAACATGACACATTATGCCCTTTCTTCAAGTATGTCTTCAGTTGATAGCAAGTCATCAGACGTTGCTTCTTTTGCAGCTTTAGTAGAATCTTCTTTTGTTAATTCTTCCCACTCATCATCACTATCTACTTCAATGAGTTTAGTTGGTGGTGTGTGCTCTGCAGATATTGTTTTTGTTCTTTTTGGGGCGTCTCCAAGTTCAGTCACATCTTTTTGAACTTTTCCCAAGTACTTTCTCTTCCTGTTATACATGATTGTTGGTGCATTTTGTTTCAACAATGGAATATCAGCTTCCTTGAGGTGTTCTTTTTGACTGCACATCTCTTGATCAGACAATTTCTTCTTTAAAAGCTCTATTTCATGATCTTTAGCTTTCAACAACATTGACTGATTAGAGATAGTTTTCAATGACTTTTTTAGCTCAGACATGACCTTTTCTTTTTCTTGTTTCTCTTTCTTAAGAGATTCACATGACTAAGTTACAACCTCATCCATCCAGTCAATCATTTCATTTTTTGTTTATATATCTTCTTTCAACTTCCTGATTGTTGCATCTTTAGCTGCTATTGCCTTGTCTTT
Source organism: Flaveria sonorensis (assembly GCA_025506505.1). NCBI lineage: Eukaryota > Viridiplantae > Streptophyta > Magnoliopsida > Asterales > Asteraceae > Flaveria > Flaveria sonorensis. The sequence continues at coordinate 491,004 of CM046437.1, read as the reverse complement.
CTCAATTATCTCCCATTTTATTTTTCTTAACTTCTCTAACTTTTCATTGCTTTTAATGATAAGATTTTTGTATTTTTCCACCAAGAAACTCTTGCTTACATCTATCTCTTCATATCTTAAATTATTCTCATTGTAAGCAGTGATATCAATAAAATGACTATCAGTCTCAACTTCTTCATCATTCTCCCCCTCTACATCTAAACAAATCTCCTCTGTAGTACCTTCATTTACAGCATCATGCGCATCCTCATGAAGGTTGAGTGGTTCAGTGTAAGTTGGGCTTTCAGCAGGTTTAGTAGGTGTGGGTGAGAAAGATGGTAGTGTTGTTGGATGAGATGGTGTATGAGTCATATTGGGAGTGAGAGGTTCAGTGGCACCAGTGTTCATAGATGATTAAGATTAGGCAGGAGTGATAGGTTGGGTGTGTTCACTTGGTGGAGAGATAATATGGACAGGTGGTGATTGTTGTGGGATTTGATCAAATGACACTACTTTTATTGATGTTTGGGAAAGTGAAGGTGATAAGGGTTGGGTGTGTTCACTTGGTAGTGAGATGGGATGTATAGGTGGTGTGTTTGGTATGTTGGTAAAGGATAGTGGTGAAGGAGGATTGGGTTCATGATGTGGTGGTTCAGGGGATTCATCTTGTGTAGTTTGTTGTTGTGGTTTATTAAAAAACTCATATGATGTTGTTTATTGCTGTGGTGGTACAGGGAATAGGAGTTCCTAATATATATCAACATTTTCATCAATCACATATGGGAACATCTCTATATCTTCCCCTTGATATTGCCCACTCAACTTGTTGACTACAGAACTTCCTAGGTGGGTTTGTTTAAAGACATCACCTTCTCTATCATCATTGGGCATAGTTTTGTTTATGATCAGCTAAAGGAACCTTGGGAACATATACATCTTGTTTTTCCTTTTCCACCCTGATGTTGTCGCATATACATCCAAGAATGTACTTAGAATAGTTATATGTCCTTCCTTCATATATACCAATGATTTCGGAGGAGATATGCCTTGAAAATCTGTCCAACCCTAACTTCCTGTTGGACATACGCTTCAAATAAGTGTGGCATAGAAATCTATAAGGCTTACACAACCTTCCCTTCTTGATTTCACCATTTCTATAATCACCATCAAATCCTATCAGTTGAAATACTTTTTGAATGTATTCATGGTTGAATACATCAAGGTGTACTTCTTGACCTTCTCCTAACTCCAGCACCTTCCTTATTGTTCGTTCATCTACCCTCAGCTGTTCGTTTCTGATTGTAGCATAGATTACCTTTTCATCCTGCTCCTCCTTAATTCATGCTAAGTTCCATAAATCGATTATGTGATCTTGATAGATAACAGGGTCTGTGATAAAGCATAGAACAATCTAGATCGTCTCAAATATCTGATAATATCCCGGCACCCATCGGCTATTGAATCCTCTAGATTAAGAAACGCACAGACATTATGATATTTAGTAAAACAATTAGCCATATTGATGTTGTTAGAGAGGTGATTTAGGTGAGGATTGTTGATGTATGAAAGATTTGAATATTGGTGGAGAAATGGGATTTTGGTTTGAGTTTTTCTAGGTCTGAAAAGGGGTTCTGAAAAAGTGAATAAAAGTGATAACGGTCGGATTATCATGTATACTCCCTCGGACACTATTAAAACCTTTTATTTAATATTATGGGACCCTTAACTCTAATTACCCTTCTGTGGTTATCCACAAGTTTAATCTTCCATAAATCATCTAGGAAAGGCAAAACTTTCTTTTTTGATCTGTTTTAATTTTATTCTTAATTAATTCTTCCGCAAGAACATCTACTGAAGACAAAATTATTTATGAATTTACTTTTTTATCAATAGGTTACCAATCTACAGAAAGTACGAAAACGCAATTTTTTCTCTTTTTGATGTATGATCTTAACATAATGTTAGATCATTTGTTGTTTGCTAGTGGACCTTGTTGACTTTGCTTCATGGAAATTGTGCAAGAAATGGTTTGTAAAAAACTTACAGATATCCTGTAGCCAAGTTAGTGCTCAGGTTCCAACTTTTTTCATTTAAAAATAAAACACATTAAGCTCAAATTTTCATGCTGATTACTACCCCCCTAAATTTTTTATTAATGATGAACTTACGCATTTATCAAAAATTTATTAAGAGAATAGCATGAAAAGCAATTATCTGTCCAACTAATTGGCAAAGAAAAGAACAAAAACTATTTACAAGCTTTTGCATCATGCAATAGGATCATACTATGACACTAAGCAATTTCATGAACCAGTTTTGTTTGATGATAGAATACATAGATCTAGTACTGATTGCAAGTATTATGATCCACATAAATTCAAGCAAGAGTGTAGTTTCAACTTATCATGCTGTTTATCATGTTTTGGTAGTGATTAAAGATAGATAAATAGGACTCCACATTCAATTCACATTAGAGTTTGTCCTCCATTTATGAGTCAATTTATCACTTTTTCACACTTAAAACTATGTTCTTTGAGTTATAAGCTCTATCTTAGGATTTCTTTGAAATCTTATTAAAGCTGATATGATTTGTAAGCTTTGAATTTAATATACAGTTGATCATGTTGGATTCTTTTAGGGCTGTTCCTTTTAGGACTCTTTTTTATCCTCATCAACAGGACACCAGGTCTTTACTTACATAAAGCAGAGGTGCCTGTGAACCAGGTCTTTGTTTACACAAAACAAAGGTTCCATGATGTGCAAAGATAGAGGTTATAAAGTGTCACAACATAGTGTGCTTATGTGAATAAGTTGATCACAGTAGGATAAGCCTTACTTGCTTGTTCCTCAAAATGGAATTGGCCATAATATGTCACCTTGACATTATGTTAAGCATGAACTTGTTTATTTTCCATTCAAGTTGAACCTACTTACATATCAAATCACATTTGGTAAGTCTTTATTGTGTGATAAAATTTAGGAAATTAAGCAAAGGTATAGTGTACTATCATTTCCCATGATATGAACCGATTATTCAAGAAAACATGAAACTAAGACAATATGTTTGGAATGTTATATGTTTTATGAATGTTTTTGGCTTTCGCATATTAAGAAATTTTAAGGACAGCTCATGTTTTTCTTTGTGTTGATTATTTAATCTAAGTTGATCATGCCTAAGGACTCAATTAAGAAATTAAATCTCACTGAATCAAAGGCTTTAGTGAATAAATCAGCAAGTTGATTTGTTGTATCCACTTTAATCAACTTGATTACCTTTTTCTAAACAATCTCTCAAAAAATGATATCTGATTTCTATGTGCTTTGTTTTACTATGTTGTACTGGATTAGTAGTGATGAGCATAGCAGCTGAGTTATCAATATGTATTGGTGTTTGAAGAAAATTATAACCATAATCAAGTAATTGATTTTGCAACCATAAGACTTAAGAGCAACCATCTGAAGCAGCTATGTACTCAGCCTTAGCTATGGATACTAATACATTTGTTTTCTTTTTGCACTGCCAAGAAACCAGTCTTGGTCCTATGAATTGGCATCCACCAGTTGTGGATTTTCTGTTGTTGTTACACCCTCCAAAGTCACTATCAGAATATGAGTAGAGATTGAATTCTCCTTCTTTGGGATACCAAATTCCTAGAGCTGGCTTCCCTTTGAGATATCTGAATATCCTCTTGACTATATTAAGATGTGACTCCTTGGGGTCTGATTGGTCCCTAGCACAAACACACACAGCAAACATTGGTCTACGAGCAGTTAAGTACATTAAAGATCCTATCATAGATCTATATAATCTTTAATCAACTGACTTCCCTTTAGGATCAGGTACAATCTTATCGATTGTTGATGCTGGTGTTTTGCATGAAGATGAATCAGCAAGGTTGAACTTCTTTCAAATTTGATTCACATACTTCTGCTGATTGATAAAAATGCCATCTGGTTTCTGATGAACTTGCAAACCAAGAAAAAAATGTTAATTCTCCCATGGAGCTCATTTGAAACTTAGATTTCATCAAACATTCAAACTCTTCACACAATCTCTTGTTTGTTGATCAAAAGATGATATCATCTACATATACTTAGACAACTAAGAGATCTTGATGTTCAGGCTTCAGGAAAAGGGTCTGATCAATTGTTCCCCTTTTGTAACCATGCTTGAGTAAAAAAGAAGACAATGTTTTGTACCACTTTCTTGGGGCCTGATGAAGACCATACAAAGCTTTGTCAAGCTTGGATACCCTTCATGGATAATTAGGATCCTCAAAGCTTGGTGGTTGGGCAACATAGACTTCATCATCTATTTTACCATATAAGAAGGCACATTTTACATCCATCTGGTAAACTGTGAACTTCTTATGTGATGCATAGGCTAGAAAGACTCTAACAGCTTCAATCCTGGAAACAAGAGTGAAAAATTCATCATAGTCTATCCCTTCTTCTTGTGTATAGCCTTATGCTATCAGCCTTGGTTTATTTCTCATAATGATACCTCTGTCATCTAGTTTGTTCTTGAAGAGCCACCTTGTGCCAATTAGATATTGGCCTTCAGGAAGATCAATTAGATTCCAGACTTTTTGTATTTTGAATTGCTAAAATTCTTCTTGCATTGCTTTAATCCAGCTGTTGTCTTTCAATGCTGTAGTTATGTTGGCTGGAACCACTTATGAAAGAAAACAGGAGAACATACAGATATTGGCAGCTCCCCCTTGACTTCTTGTGGTTCTTGTAGTAAGATTAACAATAATGTTTTCAATAGGATGATACTTATGAATTCTTGTTGTTGGTACTGATTCAACTGGAATGGATGATTTCAAATTGGTAATGTTGGTTGATGGAGATGGACCCATCTGAGATGGGGAATTGACAAAGTGATCATAATTCTCATTATTTAGGCCTTCTAATGCTGAATGAACTCCATCTTCATGATTTTGTGTTTTCGCAGATGTGGGTACAGCTTCCGCCGCAGCTACAAGACCAACTACGAATGTTGTAGTTTGTTGATCTGTAGACTTGAATGTTGTTGGAATGTTTCTTGATGAGTTTGGACCTTTACTTGAAGGCAATGAATCATGTCCAGAAGAAAATGAAACATCTACGGATGTAGAAAGATCTTCTACGGATGCATTGTTAACTTCTGCTGAAGTTGAATTTCCATGTCCATCGGTGTTTTCATTGCTTGTTTGAGATGAAAGGCCTGGGTCAGCAACATTTGAAGCATGTGTCTGGGGTAATCTTGGAGGATCAGTTGATAATGACACTTCACCCAAATTTGGAGGTACATAAGGATAACAAGTATTCGCAGGACCTGTAACATTCAAATAACCAGAGTAAATGAATTTGTTAATGCATCTATATCATACAACCAAGACGAACCTTTTATAGATTTTGGAAATAAGGATTCATCAAAAAATACATTAGGTGTTTCCTATACAATATTGTGATGAGAAATGTATACTCTATATGATTTAGATGTTGATGAGCAACCAACAAAGAAACCATCATAAGCTTTTTCATCAAACTTTTCTAATTGATCTTTGGTGTTTAAAATTGACACATGACACCCAAAAGCTCTAAGATAGCCTATAAAAGGTTTTCTTTTAAACAAAAGTTCGTAAGATGTTTTATTATGTTCTTTGACAATTAAAGTTCTATTTTAAACATCGTATGTTCTGTTCACAGCTTCTGCTCAAAATGTGATAGGCAACTATGAATCAGCTAGCATCGTTCTTGCTGCTTCAATTAGACTCCTGTTTCTTCTTTCAGCAACTCCATTTTGTTGTGGAGTTCTTGGTCCACTGAATTGTATGGCTATTCCTTTGTCCCTGCAAAAGGAATCTAAAACATGATTAACAAATTCAATTCTATTATCACTTTTAACAGTTTGATCTTAAAATCAAGTTGGTTTTCAATCTTAGTGATGAACTCCATTAATGTTTCTGATGTTTCACTTTTGTGTTTTAAGAAAAGGACCCATGTGAATCTAGTGAAATCATCAACAATCACCAAGCAATATTGCCTTTTACCAATGCTTAACACATTGGTTGGTCCAAAAGATCCATGTGTAGCAGTTTGAGTGGTGTTGTGTTTGTGTTGATTGTTTTGGACTTATGTGACACCCTATTTTGTTTCCCTTTATAATATGATGAACAATGATTAGAATAATAAAATTATTTCTTGGGAAGGCCAATGACTAAGTCATGTTTGACCAACTTATTCATGTTCTTCATGTTGGAATGAACCATTCTTCTATGCCACAGTTGTGATTCATCTTCCGATGACTTAGAGATCAGGCAGGTTTCATTGCTTGTCATAGATGTGTTATTCATATCCAAAACTTAAGTGTTTCCTTTTCTTGGTGCTTTAAGAAGGATCCAATCTACTCGAACTTGTTGTTTGTAAGAAGGATTGGGAGCCTCAGTCCTGAATTTCACACTTGTGTCTAGCTCAACCTTCATTACATGCTCCATCATTGCTCTCAATTCACTCACTGTTCTTCCTTTAAGCTCATGATGCGCATAGTTATGACTTTGTAACCAACAAGTCATGTTGTACCTAGTCAGCTTCTTTGTGTCACAATGGCCCAATTAGTTCCTTATCTTTTCCATTTCTTTCTATTTTGAGAATGTTTCATAGTTGCACACCGGTAACATTAGCCTTACAGCATCAAACTCTTTTAAAACTTGAATCATTTCAGACATGTTCATTTTTTCAACCATATCATAAGGAAAGCCATTGTTTATCAAGTCCATAAACATGACACATTATGCCCTTTCTTCAAGTATGTCTTCAGTTGATAGCAAGTCATCAGACGTTGCTTCTTTTGCAGCTTTAGTAGACTCTTCTTTTCTTAATTCTTCCCACTCATCATCACTATCTACTTCAATGAGTTCAGTTGGTGGTGGGTGCTCTGCAGATATTGTTTTTGTTCTTTTTGGGGTGTCTCCAAGTTCAGTCACATCTTCTTGAACTTTTCCCAAGTACTTTCTCTTCTTGTTATACATGATTATTGGTTCCTTTTGTTTCAACAATGGAATATCAGCTTCCTTGAGGTGTTCTTTTTGACTGCACATCTCTTGATCAGACAATTTCTTCTTTAAAAGCTCTATTTCATGATCTTTAGCTTTCAACAACATTGACTGATTAGAGATAGTTTTCAATGACTTGTTCAGCTCAGACATGACCTTTTCTTTTTCTTGTTTCTCTTTCTCAAGAGATTCACATGACTCAGTTACAACCTCATCCATCCAGTCAATCATTTCATTGTTTGTTTATATATCTTCTTTCAACTTCCTGATTGTTGCATCTTTAGCTGCTATTGCCTTGTCTTTCTCAATTATCTCCTATTTTATTTTTCTTAACTTCTCTAACTTTTCATTGCTTTTAATGATAAGATTGTTGTATTTTGCCACCAAGAAACTCTTGCTTACATCTATCTCTTCATATCTTAAATTATTCTCATTGTAAGCAGTGATATCAATAAAATGACTATCAGTCTCAACTTCTTGTTCAACTTCTTCATCATTCTCCCCCTCTACATCTAAACAAATCAACTCTATAGTACCTTCATTTACAGCATCATGCGCATCCTCATGAAGGTTGAGTGGTTCAGTGTAAGTTGGGCTTTCAGCAGGTTTAGTAGGTTTGGGTGAGAAAGATGGTAGTGTTGTTGGATGAGATGGTGTATGAGTCAGATTGGGAGTGAGAGGTTCAGTGGCACCAGTGTTCATAGATGATTGAGATTAGGCAGGAGTGATAGGTTGGTTGTGTTCACTTGGTGGAGTGATAATATGGACAGGTGGTGATTGTTGTGGGATTTGATCAAATGACACTACTTTTATTGATGTTTGGGAAAGTGAAGGTGATAAGGGTTGGGTGTGTTCACTTGGCAGTGAGATGGGATGTATAGGTGGTGTGTTTGGTATGTTGGTAAAGGATGGTGGTGAAGGAGGATTGGGTTCATGATGTGGTTGTTCAGGGGATTCATCTTGTGAAGTTTGTTGTTGTGGTTTATTAAAAAACTCATATGATGTTGTTTATTGCTGTGGTGGTACAGGGAATAGGAGTTCCTGATATATATCAGCATTTTCATCAATCACATATGGGAACATCTCCATATCTTCCCCTTGATATTGCCCCCTCAACTTGTTGACTACAGAACTTCCTAGGTGGGTTTCTTCAAAGACATCACCTTCTCTATCAACATTGGGCATAGTTTTGTTTATGATCAGCTGAAGGAACCTTGGGAACATATACATCTTGTTTTTCCTTTTCCACCCTGATGTTGTCACATATACATCCAAGAATGTACTTATAATAGTTATATGTCCTTCCTTCATATATACCAATGATTCCGGAGGAGATATGCCTTGAAAATATATCCAACCCTAACTTCCTGTTGGACATACGCTTCAAATAAGTGTGGAATAGAAATCTATAAGGCTTACACAACCTTCCCCTCTTGACTTCACCATTTCTATAATCACCATCATATCCTATCAGTTGAAATACTTTTTGAATGTATTCATGGTCGAATACATCAAGGTGTCCTTCTTGACCTTTTCCTAACTCCATCACCCTCCTTATTGTTCGTTCATCTACCCTCAGCTGTTCATTTCTGATTGTAGCATAGATTACTTTTTCATCCTGCTCCTCCTTAATTCATGCTAAGTTCCATAAATCAATTATGTGATCTTGATAGATAACAGGGTCTGTGATAAAGCATAGAACAATCTAGATCGTCTCAAATATCTGATAATATCCCGGCACCCATCGGCTATTGAATCCTCTGGATTAAGAAATGCACAGACATTATGATATTTAGCAAAACAATTAGCCATATTGATGTTGTTAGAGAGGTGACTTAGGTGAGGATTGTTGATGTATGAAAGATTTGAATATTGGTGGAGAAAGGGGATTTTGGTTTGAGTTTTTCTAGGTCTGAAAAGGGGTTCTGAAAAAGTGAATAAAAATAATACGGTCGAATTATCATGTATACTCCCTCGGGCACTATTAAAACCTTTTAGTTAATATTATGGGACCCTTAACTCTAATTACCCTTCTGTGGTTATCCACAAGTTTAATCTTCCGTAAATCATCTACGAAAGGCAAAACTTTCCTTTTTGATCTGTTTTAAGTTTATTCTTAATTAATTCTTTCGCAAGAACATCTACGGAAGACAAAATTATTTATGAATTTACTTTTTATCCATAGGTTACCAATCTACAGAAAGTACAGAAATGCAATTTTTGCTCTTTTTGATGTATGATCTTAACATAATGTTAGATCATTTGTTGTTTGCTATTGGACCTTGTTGACTTTGCTTCATGGAAATTGTGCAAGAAATGGTTTGTAAAAAACTTACAGATATCCTGTAGCCAAGTTAGTGCTCAGGTTCCAACTTTTTTCATTTAAAAATAAAACACATTAAGCTCAGATTTTCATGCTGATTACTACCCCCCCTAAATTTTTGATTAATGATGAACTTATGCATTTATCAAAAATTTATTAAGAGAATAGCATGAAAAGCAATTATCTGTCCAACTAATTGGCAAAGAAAAGAACAAAAACTATTTACAAGCTTTTGCATCATGCAATAGGATCATACTATGACACTAAGCAATTTTATGAACCAGTTTTGTTTGATGATAGAATACATAGATCTAGTGTTGATTGCAAGTATTATGATCCACATAAATTCAAGCAAGAGTGTAGTTTCAACTTGTCATGCTGTTTATCATGTTTTGGTAGTGATTAAAGATAGATAAATAAGACTCCACATTCAATTCACATTAGAGTTTGTCCTCCATTTGTGAGTCAATTTATCACTTTTTCACACTTAAAACTATGTTCTTTGAGTTATAAGCTCTATCTTAGGATTTCTTTGAAATCTTATTAATGCTGATATGATTTGTAAGCTTTGAATTTAATATACAGTTGATCATATTGGATTCTTTTAGGGCTGTTCCTTTTAGGACTCTTTTTTATCCTCATCAACAGGACACCAGGTCTTTACTTACATAAAGCAGAGGTGCCTGTGAACCAGGTCTTTGTCTACACAAAACAAAGGTTCCATGTTGTGCAAAGATAGAGGTTATAAAGTGTCACAACATAGTGTGCTTATGTGAATAAGTTGATCATAGTAGGATAAGACTTACTTGCTTGTTCCTCAAAATGGAATTGGCCATAATTTGTCACCTTGACATTATGTTAAGCATGAACTTGTTTATTTTTCATTCAAGTTGAACCTACTTACATATCAAATCACATTTGGTAAGTCTTTATTATGTGATAAAATTTAGGAAATTAAGCAAAGGTATAGTGTACTATCATTTCCCATGATATGAACTGATTATTCAAGAAAACATGAAACTATGACAATATTTTTGGAATTTTATATGTTTTATGAATGTTTTTGGCTTTCGCATATTAAGAAATTTTAAGGACAGCTCATGTTTTTCTTTGTGTTGATTATTTAATCTAAGTTGATCATGCCTAAGGACTCAATTAAGAAATTAAATCTCACTGAGTCAAAGGCTTTAGTGAATAAATCAGCAAGTTGATTTGTTGTATCCACTTTAATCAACTTGATTAAACCTTTTTCTAAACAATCTATCAAAAAATAATATCTGATTTCTATGTGCTTTGTTTTACTATGTTGCATTGGATTAGTAGTGATGAACATAGCAGCTGAGTTATCAATATGTATTGGTGTTTGAAGAAAATTATAACCATAATCAAGTAATTGATTTTGCAACCATAAGACTTAAGAGCAACCATCTGAAGCAGCTATGTACTCAGCCTTAGCTATGGATACTAATACATTTGTTTTCTTTTTGCACTGCCAAGAAACCAGTCTTGGTCCTATGAATTGGCATCCACCAGTTGTGGATTTTCTGTTGTTGTTACACCCTCCAAAGTCTCTATCAGAATATGAGTAGAGATTGAATTCTCTTCTTTGGGATACCAAATTCCTAGAGCTGGCTTCCCTTTGAGATATCTGAATATCCTCTTGAATCCATTAAGATGTGACTCCTTGGGGTCTGATTGGTCCCTGCACAAACACACACAGCAAACATTGGTCTACGAGCAGTTAAGTACATTAAAGATCCTATCATAGATCTATATAATCTTTGATCAACTGACTTCCCTTTAGGATCAGGTATAATCTTATCGATTGTTGATGCTGGTGTTTTGCATGAAGATGAATCAGCAAGGTTGAACTTCTTCAAATTTGATTCACATACTTCTCCTGATTGATAAAAATGCCATCTGGTTTCTGATGAACTTGCAAACCAAGAAAAATGTTAATTCTCCTATGGAGCTCATTTGAAACTTAGATTTCATCAAACATTCAAACTCTTCACACAATCTCTTGTTTGTTGATCAAAAGATGATATCATCTACATATACTTAGACAACTAAGAGATCTTGATGTTCATGCTTCAGGAAAAGGGTCTGATCAATTGTTCCCCTTTTGTAACCATGCTTGAGTAAATAAGAAGACAATGTTTCATACCACTTTCTTGGGGCATGATGAAGACCATACAAAGCTTTGTCAAGCTTGGATACCTTGCGTGGATAATTAGGATCCTCAAAGCTTGGTGTTGGTCAACATAGACTTCATCATCATTTTACCATATAAGAAGGCACATTTTACATCCATCTGGTAAACTGTGAACTTCTTATGTGATGCATAGGCTAGAAAGACTCTAAGCTTCAATCCTGGAAACAAGAGTGAAAAATTCATCATAGTCTATCCCTTCTTCTTGTGTATAGCCTTATGCTATCAGCCTTGGTTTATTTCTCATAATGATACCTCTGTCATCTAGTTTGTTCTTGAAGAGCCACCTTGTGCCAATTAGATATTGGCCTTCAGGAAGATCAATTAGATTCCAGACTTTTTGTATTTTGAATTGCTAAAATTCTTCTTGCATTGCTTTAATCCAGCTGTTGTCTTTCAATGCTGTAGTTATGTTGGCTGGAACCACTTTGAAAGAAAACAGGAGAACATACAGATATTGGCAGCTCCCCCTTGACTTCTTGTGGTTCTTGTAGTAAGATTAACAATAATGTTTTCAATAGGATGATACTTATGAATTCTTGTTGTTGGTACTGATTCAACTGGAATGGATGATTTCAAATTGGTAATGTTGGTTGATGGAGATGGACCCATCTGAGATGGGGAATTGACAAAGTGATCATAATTCTCATTATTTAGGCCTTCTAATGCTGAATGAACTCCATCTTCATGATTTTGTGTTTTCGCAGATGTGGGTGCAGCTTCCGCAGCAGCTACAAGACCAACTACGAATGTTGTAGTTTGTTGATCTGTAGACTTGAATGTTGTTGGAATGTTTCTTGATGAGTTTGGACCTTTAGTTGAAGGCAATGAATCATGTCCAGAAGAAAATGAAACATCTACGGATGTAGAAAGATCTTCTACGGATGCATTGTTAACTTCTGCTGAAGTTGAATTTCCATGTCCATCGGTGTTTTCATTGCTTGTTTGAGATGAAAGGCCTGGGTCAGCAACATTTGAAGCATGTGTCTGGGGTAATCTTGGAGGATCAGTTGATAATGACACTTCACCCAAATTTGGAGGTACATAAGGATAACAAGTATTCGCAGGACCTGTAACATTCAAATAACCAGAGTTAAATGAATTTGTTAATGCATCTATATCATACAACCAAGACGAACCTTTTATAGATTTTGGAAATAAGGATTCATCAAAAAATACATTAGGTGTTTCCTATACAATATTGTGATGAGAAATGTATACTCTATATGATTTAGATGTTGATGAGCAACCAACAAAGAAACCATCATAAGCTTTTTCATCAAACTTTTCTAATTGATCTTTGGTGTTTAAAATTGACACATGACACCCAAAAGCTCTAAGATAGCCTATAAAAGGTTTTCTTTTAAACAAAAGTTCGTAAGATGTTTTATTATGTTCTTTGACAATTAAAGTTCTATTTTAAACATCGTATGTTCTGTTCACAGCTTCTGCTCAAAATGTGATAGGCAACTATGAATCAGCTAGCATCGTTCTTGCTGCTTCAATTAGACTCCTGTTTCTTCTTTCAGCAACTCCATTTTGTTGTGGAGTTCTTGGTCCACTGAATTGTATGGCTATTCCTTTGTCCCTGCAAAAGGAATCTAAAACATGATTAACAAATTCAATTCTATTATCACTTTTAACAGTTTGATCTTAAAATCAAGTTGGTTTTCAATCTTAGTGATGAACTCCATTAATGTTTCTGATGTTTCACTTTTGTGTTTTAAGAAAAGGACCCATGTGAATCTAGTGAAATCATCAACAATCACCAAGCAATATTGCCTTTTACCAATGCTTAACACATTGGTTGGTCCAAAAAGATCCATGTGTAGCAGTTTGAGTGGTGTTGTGTTTGTGTTGATTGTTTTGGACTTATGTGACACCCTATTTTGTTTCCCTTTATAATATGATGAACAATGATTAGAATAATAAAATTATTTCTTGGGAAGGCCAATGACTAAGTCATGTTTGACCAACTTATTCATGTTCTTCATGTTGGAATGAACCATTCTTCTATGCCACAGTTGTGATTCATCTTCCGATGACTTAGAGATCAGGCAGGTTTCATTGCTTGTCATAGATGTGTTATTCATATCCAAAACTTAAGTGTTTCCTTTTCTTGGTGCTTTAAGAAGGATCCAATCTACTCGAACTTGTTGTTTGTAAGAAGGATTGGGAGCCTCAGTCCTGAATTTCACACTTGTGTCTAGCTCAACCTTCATTACATGCTCCATCATTGCTCTCAATTCACTCACTGTTCTTCCTTTAAGCTCATGATGCGCATAGTTATGACTTTGTAACCAACAAGTCATGTTGTACCTAGTCAGCTTCTTTGTGTCACAATGGCCCAATTAGTTCCTTATCTTTTCCATTTCTTTCTATTTTGAGAATGTTTCATAGTTGCACACCGGTAACATTAGCCTTACAGCATCAAACTCTTTTAAAACTTGAATCATTTCAGACATGTTCATTTTTTCAACCATATCATAAGGAAAGCCATTGTTTATCAAGTCCATAAACATGACACATTATGCCCTTTCTTCAAGTATGTCTTCAGTTGATAGCAAGTCATCAGACGTTGCTTCTTTTGCAGCTTTAGTAGACTCTTCTTTTCTTAATTCTTCCCACTCATCATCACTATCTACTTCAATGAGTTCAGTTGGTGGTGGGTGCTCTGCAGATATTGTTTTTGTTCTTTTTGGGGTGTCTCCAAGTTCAGTCACATCTTCTTGAACTTTTCCCAAGTACTTTCTCTTCTTGTTATACATGATTATTGGTTCCTTTTGTTTCAACAATGGAATATCAGCTTCCTTGAGGTGTTCTTTTTGACTGCACATCTCTTGATCAGACAATTTCTTCTTTAAAAGCTCTATTTCATGATCTTTAGCTTTCAACAACATTGACTGATTAGAGATAGTTTTCAATGACTTGTTCAGCTCAGACATGACCTTTTCTTTTTCTTGTTTCTCTTTCTCAAGAGATTCACATGACTCAGTTACAACCTCATCCATCCAGTCAATCATTTCATTGTTTGTTTATATATCTTCTTTCAACTTCCTGATTGTTGCATCTTTAGCTGCTATTGCCTTGTCTTTCTCAATTATCTCCTATTTTATTTTTCTTAACTTCTCTAACTTTTCATTGCTTTTAATGATAAGATTGTTGTATTTTGCCACCAAGAAACTCTTGCTTACATCTATCTCTTCATATCTTAAATTATTCTCATTGTAAGCAGTGATATCAATAAAATGACTATCAGTCTCAACTTCTTGTTCAACTTCTTCATCATTCTCCCCCTCTACATCTAAACAAATCAACTCTATAGTACCTTCATTTACAGCATCATGCGCATCCTCATGAAGGTTGAGTGGTTCAGTGTAAGTTGGGCTTTCAGCAGGTTTAGTAGGTGGGTGAGAAAGATGGTAGTGTTGTTGGATGAGATGGTGTATGAGTCAGATTGGGAGTGAGAGGTTCAGTGGCACCAGTGTTCATAGATGATTGAGATTAGGCAGGAGTGATAGGTTGGTGTGTTCACTTGGTGGAGTGATAATATGGACAGGTGGTGATTGTTGTGGGATTTGATCAAATGACACTACTTTTATTGATGTTTGGGAAAGTGAAGGTGATAAGGGTTGGGTGTGTTCACTTGGCAGTGAGATGGGATGTATAGGTGGTGTGTTTGGTATGTTGGTAAAGGATGGTGGTGAAGGAGGATTGGGTTCATGATGTGGTTGTTCAGGGGATTCATCTTGTGAAGTTTGTTGTTGTGGTTTATTAAAAAACTCATATGATGTTGTTTATTGCTGTGGTGGTACAGGGAATAGGAGTTCCTGATATATATCAGCATTTTCATCAATCACATATGGGAACATCTCCATATCTTCCCCTTGATATTGCCCCCTCAACTTGTTGACTACAGAACTTCCTAGGTGGGTTTCTTCAAAGACATCACCTTCTCTATCAACATTGGGCATAGTTTTGTTTATGATCAGCTGAAGGAACCTTGGGAACATATACATCTTGTTTTTCCTTTTCCACCCTGATGTTGTCACATATACATCCAAGAATGTACTTATAATAGTTATATGTCCTTCCTTCATATATACCAATGATTCCGGAGGAGATATGCCTTGAAAATATATCCAACCCTAACTTCCTGTTGGACATACGCTTCAAATAAGTGTGGAATAGAAATCTATAAGGCTTACACAACCTTCCCTCTTGACTTCACCATTTCTATAATCACCATCATATCCTATCAGTTGAAATACTTTTTGAATGTATTCATGGTCGAATACATCAAGGTGTCCTTCTTGACCTTTTCCTAACTCCATCACCCTCCTTATTGTTCGTTCATCTACCCTCAGCTGTTCATTTCTGATTGTAGCATAGATTACTTTTCATCCTGCTCCTCCTTAATTCATGCTAAGTTCCATAAATCAATTATGTGATCTTGATAGATAACAGGGTCTGTGATAAAGCATAGAACAATCTAGATCGTCTCAAATATCTGATAATATCCCGGCACCCATCGGCTATTGAATCCTCTGGATTAAGAAATGCACAGACATTATGATATTTAGCAAAACAATTAGCCATATTGATGTTGTTAGAGAGGTGACTTAGGTGAGGATTGTTGATGTATGAAAGATTTGAATATTGGTGGAGAAAGGGGATTTTGGTTTGAGTTTTTCTAGGTCTGAAAAGGGGTTCTGAAAAAGTGAATAAAAAAATACGGTCGATTATCATGTATACTCCCTCGGGCACTATTAAAACCTTTTAGTTAATATTATGGGACCCTTAACTCTAATTACCCTTCTGTGGTTATCCACAAGTTTAATCTTCCGTAAATCATCTACGAAAGGCAAAACTTTCCTTTTTGATCTGTTTTAAGTTTATTCTTAATTAATTCTTTCGCAAGAACATCTACGGAAGACAAAATTATTTATGAATTTACTGTTTTATCCATAGGTTACCAATCTACAGAAAGTACAGAAATGCAATTTTTGCTCTTTTTGATGTATGATCTTAACATAATGTTAGATCATTTGTTGTTTGCTATTGGACCTTGTTGACTTTGCTTCATGGAAATTGTGCAAGAAATGGTTTGTAAAAAACTTACAGATATCCTGTAGCCAAGTTAGTGCTCAGGTTCCAACTTTTTTCATTTAAAAATAAAACACATTAAGCTCAGATTTTCATGCTGATTACTACCCCCCCTAAATTTTGATTAATGATGAACTTATGCATTTATCAAAAATTTATTAAGAGAATAGCATGAAAAGCAATTATCTGTCCAACTAATTGGCAAAGAAAAGAACAAAAACTATTTACAAGCTTTTGCATCATGCAATAGGATCATACTATGACACTAAGCAATTTATGAACCAGTTTTGTTTGATGATAGAATACATAGATCTAGTGTTGATTGCAAGTATTATGATCCACATAAATTCAAGCAAGAGTGTAGTTTCAACTTGTCATGCTGTTTATCATGTTTTGGTAGTGATTAAAGATAGATAAATAAGACTCCACATTCAATTCACATTAGAGTTTGTCCTCCATTTGTGAGTCAATTTATCACTTTTTCACACTTAAAACTATGTTCTTTGAGTTATAAGCTCTATCTTAGGATTTCTTTGAAATCTTATTAATGCTGATATGATTTGTAAGCTTTGAATTTAATATACAGTTGATCATATTGGATTCTTTTAGGGCTGTTCCTTTTAGGACTCTTTTTTATCCTCATCAACAGGACACCAGGTCTTTACTTACATAAAGCAGAGGTGCCTGTGAACCAGGTCTTTGTCTACACAAAACAAAGGTTCCATGTTGTGCAAAGATAGAGGTTATAAAGTGTCACAACATAGTGTGCTTATGTGAATAAGTTGATCACAGTAGGATAAGACTTACTTGCTTGTTCCTCAAAATGGAATTGGCCATAATTTGTCACCTTGACATTATGTTAAGCATGAACTTGTTTATTTTCCATTCAAGTTGAACCTACTTACATATCAAATCACATTTGGTAAGTCTTTATTATGTGATAAAATTTAGGAAATTAAGCAAAGGTATAGTGTACTATCATTTCCCATGATATGAACTGATTATTCAAGAAAACATGAAACTAAGACAATATGTTTGGAATTTTATATGTTTTATGAATGTTTTTGGCTTTCGCATATTAAGAAATTTTAAGGACAGCTCATGTTTTTCTTTGTGTTGATTATTTAATCTAAGTTGATCACGCCTAAGGACTCAATTAAGAAATTAAATCTCACTGAGTCAAAGGCTTTAGTGAATAAATCAGCAAGTTGATTTGTTGTATCCACTTTAATCAACTTGATTAAACCTTTTTCTAAACAATCTATCAAAAAATAATATCTGATTTCTATGTGCTTTGTTTTACTATGTTGCATTGGATTAGTAGTGATGAACATAGCAGCTGAGTTATCAATATGTATTGGTGTTTGAAGAAAATTATAACCATAATCAAGTAATTGATTTTGCAACCATAAGACTTAAGAGCAACTAGCTGAAGCAGCTATGTACTCAGCCTTAGCTGTGGATACTAATACATTTGTTTTCTTTTTGCACTGCCAAGAAACCAGTCTTGGTCCTATGAATTAGCATCCACCAGCTGTGGATTTTCTGTTGTTGTTACACCCTCCAAAGTCTCTATTAGAATATGAGTAGAGATTGAATTCTCATTCATTGGGATACCAAATTCCTAGAGCTAGCTTCCCTTTGAGATATCTGAATATCCTCTTGAATCCATTAAGATGTGACTCCTTGGGGTCTGATTGGTCCCTTGCACAAACACACACAGCAAACATTGGTCTACGAGCAGTTAAGTACATTAAAGATCCTATCATAGATCTATATAATCTTTGATCAACTGACTTCCCTTTAGGATCAGGTATAATCTTATCGATTGTTGATGCTGGTGTTTTGCATGAAGATGAATCAGCAAGGTTGAACTTCTTCAAAATTTGATTCACATACTTCTCCTGATTGATAAAAATGCCATCTGGTTTCTGATGAACTTGCAAACCAAGGAAAAATGTTAATTCTCCTATGGAGCTCATTTGAAACTTAGATTTCATCAAACATTCAAACTCTTCACACAATCTCTTGTTTGTTGATCAAAAGATGATATCATCTACATATACTTAGACAACTAAGAGATCTTGATGTTCATGCTTCAGGAAAAGGGTCTGATCAATTGTTCCCCTTTTGTAACGATGCTTGAGTAAATAAGAAGACAATGTTTCATACCACTTTCTTAGGGCATGATGAAGACCATAAAAAGCTTTGTCAAGCTTGGATACCTTGCGTGGATAATTAGGATCCACAAAGCTTGGTTGTTGGTCAACATAGACTTCTTCATCCATTTTACCATATAAGAAGGCGCATTTTACATCCATCTGGTAAACTGTGAACTTCTTATGTGATGCATAGGCTAGAAAGACTCTAATGGCTTCAATTCTGGCAACAAGAGCGAAAAATTCATCATAGTCTATCCCTTCTTCTTGTGTATAGCCTTATGCTATCAGCCTTGGTTTATTTCTCATAATGATACCTCTGTCATCTAGTTTGTTCTTGAAGAACCACCTTGTGCCAATTAGATATTGGCCTTCAGGAAGATCAATTAGATTCCAGACTTTTTGTATTTTGAATTGCTAAAATTCTTCTTGCATTGTTTTAATCCAGCTGTTGTCTTTCAATGCTGCAGTTATGTTGGCTGGAACCACTTGTGAAAGAAAACAGGAGAACATACAGATATTGGCAGCTCCCCATTGACTTCTTGTGGTTCTTGTACTAAGATTAACAATAATGTTTTCAATAGGATGATACTTATGAATTCTTGTTGTTGGTACTGATTCAACTGGAATGGATGATTTTAAATTGGTAATGTTGGTTGATGGAGATAGACCCATCTGAGATGGGGAATTGACAAAGTGATCATAATTCTCATTATTTAGGCCTTCTGATGCTGAATGAACTCCATCTTCATGATTTTGTGTTTTCACAGATGTGGGTACAGCTTCCGCAGCAGCTACAAGACCAACTACGAATGTTGTAGTTTGTTGATCTGTAGACTTGAATGTTGTTGGAATGTTTCATGATGAGTTTGGACATTTAGTTGAAGGCAATGAATCATGTCCAGAATTAAATGAAACATCTACGGATGTAGAAAGATCTTCTACGGATGCATTGTTAACTTCTGCTGAAGTTGAATTTCCATGCCCATCAGTGTTTTCATTGCTTGTTTGAGATGAAAGGCCTGGGTCAGCAACATTTGAAGCATGTGTCTGGGGTTATCTTGGAGGATCAGCTGATAATGACACTTCACACAAATTTGGAGGTACATAAGGATAACATGTATTCGCAGGACCTGTAACATTCAAATAACCAGAGTTAAATGAATTTGTTAATGCATCTATATCATACAACCAAGATGAACCTTTTACAGATTTTGGAAATAAGGATTCATCAAAAGTTACATTAGGTGTTTCCTATACAATATTGTGATGAGGAATGTATACTCTATATGATTTAGATGTTGATGAGCAACCAACAAAGAAACCATCATAAGCTTTTTCATCAAACTTTTCTAATTGATCTTTGGTGTTTAAAATTGACACATGACACCCAAAAGCTCTAAGATTGCCTGTAAAAGGTTTTCTTTTAAACAAAAGTTCATAAGATGTTTTATTATGTTCTTTGACAATTAAAGTTCTATTTTAAACATCGTATGTTCTGTTCACAGCTTCTGCTCAAAATGTGATAGGCAACTATGAATCAGCTAGCATCGTTCTTGCTGCTTCAATTAGACTCCTGTTTCTTCTTTCAGCAACTCCATTTTGTTGTGGAGTTCTTGGTCCAATGAATTGTATGGCTATTCCTTTGTCCCTGCAAAAGGAATCTAAAACATGATTAACAAATTCAATTCTATTATCACTTTTAACAGTTTGATCTTAAAATCAAGTTGGTTTTCAATCTTAGTGATGAACTCCATTAATGTTTCTGATGTTTCACTTTTGTGTTTTAAGAAAAGGACCCATGTGAATCTAGTGAAATCATCAACAATCACCAAGCAATATTGCCTTTTACCAATGCTTAACACATTGGTTGGTCCAAAAATATCCATGTGTAGCAGTTTGAGTGGTGTTGTGTTTGTGTTGATTGTTTTGGACTTATGTGACACCCTATTTTGTTTCCCTTTATAATATGATGAACAATGATTATAACAATAAAATTATTTCTTGGGAAGGCCAATGACTAAGTCATGTTTGACCAACTTATTCATGTTCTTCATGTTGGAATGAACCATTCTTCTATGCCACAGTTGTGATTCATCTTCCGATGACTTAGAGATCAGGCAGGTTTCATTGCTTGTCATAGATGTGTTATTCATATCCAAAACATAAGTTTTTCCTTTTCTTGGTGCTTTAAGAAGGATCCAATCTACTCGAACTTGAAAACCTAGCTTAAGAATGTAACAGAAAGAGTTATCAAATAAAGTGGTATAATTTTGATCACAAATTTGAGATACACTGAGTAAATTGTATTATAATTTTCACAAAAATTAACTTTCCCAAACTTGAGTACTCCATTTGTTACCATTCCTTTACCAACAATTTTACCTCCCTTCTTATCCCCACCAAATGCTACATATGAAGCATTTTTATGTTCGAAGTCATGGAGGAGAGCATAGTTTCCTGTCATATGCCTGGAACAACCACTGTCAACATACTATTTGTTATCAGTCCTCCATGGATGTTCCTGTAAAAATAATGAAATCAATTAGAAAGTGGAGCCCAAGCCTTGATGGTCTTGGGCTTGCCATTGTTATCTAGAATAGTTACTCTATCATGAATGAGCCTAAATGTCTCAAGATTGTTTTTAGCCCCAATTGACTCATTATGATCTGTTTGGGTTGATGATGATTCTGTTGAAGATGAACTTGATGCACTTTGATCTTGATTCATAGTTACTTCTTCTGTTACTTCTTCTTTGAGTACCTTGTTCTTCAAACTTGAAGATGATGCTTTGTTAGAAAAAGTTTCAGCATCTTTTGTTTTTGATTGAGTTACATGATTTCCCTTTTCAAAGTGATCAAAGAAGGCTTCATCTTCCTGCAACATGACTTTCTTGTGAGGAGTCTTGCTTTGATATTGTTGCTTCTCCTTCTTCTTCTTTTCTTGATCATCAGCAGATGTTGGCATTGTCTTTGAGATCTTCTGCTTTGGTTGCTGCTTCTTTTGCTTTTGGACTTTTGATTCATCAATCTAAGAAGATTGTGAATCTGATTCAGCAATCTCAACTTTTTACTTCTTAGGAATCTTTGTTTTGTTCTTTTTGTTGAAGAAACATTCTTGAGTAGAATGATTGTTCTTGTTGCATATGGCACAATACTTGTTGAAGTAACAATCAGAAGTCATATGATTGTTCATATTGCATATGGAACAATGGCTGCTGAAGTAGCATTTTACTGTGCTGTGGTTGTGTATATCACACCATTTGCAATACATCTCTTCATCTTCACTATCATAGTCAGCTTCTATCTTTGTCTGTTTCTTCATCGGTGTCTTCGTTTGCTGCTTCAATTCCTTTTCAGACTTAGCAGTTGAAAAATCTTCTTTTTTTTGTTTACCTTTTTTGGTTAGCAGTTGAATCAGCAGGTGTTTTCTTCTTTCGTAGGTCTTCTACGGATGACTGTTTTGGTTCTGATGATTTCTTTTTCCGCAGATTTTCTACGGAAGACTGATTTGTCTTCTTCCATAGATCTTCTATGGATGTTGACTTTAGAGCATTTTTCTTTTGCTTTTTTACGGATGTGTGAGGATCTATCTTCTTCGTCCGTAGGTGTTCTGCTAAAGTGTTTTTCTTTTCTTCCTTCGTAGTTCTTGTTGCTAGTTAACTGTTATGATTTTTGTTGAGCTCCTGAATCCCTTCATTCAGCTAACCAATTCTTGTGTAGATGGTCTTCAACAAATATTGTTGTTTTGGGGAATAAGGTAGCTTGATTTCATCATGTAATTTGGGAAGTATTGGTTCAAATATTATATTTTTACCAAACCAGCACTTTCTTGTTCATGAGGCTCATCAACTTCATCCAGATCATCACAGTCATCAAAGTCAAATTCTGATTCATTTTGTTTTGAAAATTTTGATTCAGATGAATCAGTTTCACTAACTTCAGTATCTTCATCATTTACCAATTCATTATTTTAAACTTTTGACTCAGTTTTGCTGTTAGACACAAAATGACTTGACAGACTGTTGGTCATGGATTCAGGTAGAGTGGTGTAGTTATCATTTATTGCTGGTGCAACAACATGAAATCCCAATCCAGACCTGTTCTTTTATTCAATATGAGAACTCAAAAGTTTCTCATACTGTTGTGATGATAGTTGAATTTTCTAAAGTTTCACTTCAGTAGATGCATGATCTGACATGGACATCGTTAAGGAGGTGGTCAAATGCTCAACTTGTGCTTTTAGATTATAATTTTTAGACACAAGTTTGTCTAAATCCTTTTGTAATGAACTGATGTTGACCTGATAAAGTTTATGTTCTCTTACATTAGATTCATTTAAAAGCATGGTTTCTTTGACTTTACAAGCCAATTGTAGAGCATGAACCCTATATCTTTCAACCTCATCAACACATAAGGAAGAACATAACCTTTCTCTTACCTCTCTAGCCATTAGAGGAACTTTGTTTTCCAAGTTTGCCATCAGTGCTTGATTTTCCTCTAGCACTTCCTTCTCATACATGCTCCAATCATAAGTTCCATCCTGCAAAATAATCAAACCAGTTTCTTTAGAGTTACTAGTACCTATTGAAAAAGCTGTGGGCCAGTGAGGATGAGTTTGTTAGCTGAGGTTGCTTGAAGCTTCTTTGATTTGCTTGTCTTGTGTTTGTTGTTGATTGCTGATTGCTATTGCATTCCCTTGAGAAGTGTCCATACAAATTGCATTTGTAACACCTCACTTTTGATTTGTCAACACCAATCTTTGTTGTTCTTCCTGGAACAGATAGTCCTTTGTTCCTTCTCATGTACATCTTGGCCCTGTAAGCAATCATGGCCATTTGCCATTGTAGATCCATCTCTTCCACTTCATCAGGATGAAGTTCTTCAAGGTCTTGCTGACATAAGTGGGCAGGAGTCAAGGTACTTCCCAAGTAAGCTTGAAAACTTGAGCTGAAGGCTGCAAAGGCTGCCTTATGTTCTTCTGTTTCCAGAACCACAGTGATTGGTTCTGTTTGATTACTAGTTTTATTGGTTTTGGAGTCATCAACCTTTCCTTTAGCTTTCCTATTTTGATTGTTTTAAGAGTTCAATATAGAGGGCTTGGCAGCATAGAAGCCAGTTTCCTCTTTATTATCACTCTCAACATAAGAGTTACCTTCATCATCATTAAAGATAAAGGCACTTCCAACACCCTTAGATTATTTGAATTGTTATGGTGCTATAGGTGCTTTAACACTCTTGTTTGTGGTTTTCTCATCCAACTCCAAAGCTTCAACCTTTGCAACCAGAGTGTCTAACCCAATTGACTTTAGATCAAGAGTGTTCTTGAACATAGACACAATATGGGTCCAGCTTTCTGGTAATGAGTGAAGCATCTTTTTGTTTAACTCTTTATTGCTGTACTTCAATTCAAAGATATTCATCTCTGTAACAAGTTGCATAAACCTATGGAGTAGTTGAGGGACGGATTCACCCTGAATGTGATGGAATGTTTCATATTGTGAAAGCAGGGTATCCTTCCTGATACTTCTAATCTCATCACTTCCCTCACACAAAGTGTGAAGAATTTTCCATAATGAGTTAGCAGTTTTGTATGCTTCACACCTGATCATCAGGTGCTAGATTTTTCAGACTTATGGGTTGATTATTATCTTTGTAATCAGGTCCTAAAGTAGGTGGAATATAAGGACCTTCAGTGATAGACACCCATAAGTCAGAATCTGTATAACTAACATGATTCCTGAATATGATCTTCAATGTTTTTAAAGCAGATTTGTTCTCCAACTTCAGAGGTTGATAAGCGCCAACCACTGAATTGTTCATGTTAATTAACTATGCTAATTATCAAAAATTAACAAACCAGTATAAATAAACACCAATTAAACAAATCAGACTGATAGATCAATTGATCTAGATCAATGAGCACTTAGCTCTGATACCACCTGTAAATCCAAGAATCGACGTAGAAATTATCAATTTGATTTTAACAAGTAATGATCGCGGAACTATCAACACTTGCTATTTAATGGATTGTTTATAAATTGAAATTGATTAACATAATAAAACAACTTGAAAACACATTGTAATAATGTAACACAAAGATGATTTTCAAATGCTTTTCATTCACAACAAACCGATTACAATTGATGTTGATGCTCTTGATGTTCTTATGATTGCTATATTGTTGTTGTTCTTGAATTTATCTTGATTGATATCGTTTCTATCAATATATACACCTATTTGAGTATCGATATCTCTCAATCTCTCTCTATTATGTTCCTATTTTCTTGCTAATATCTCGCTATTTTGTTTCTATATGTGTGCATCCTTGCCTTGTTTATCGGCATAGGAGTTCACAATTTACATTGGTAATTGTAAATTACAAAAGAATGTTTTTGATGTGACGTGAAATATTCGCATGACTTGAATTTCTTCTGCCGTTATTGATTTGATGATGTTGCTTTGACATGTTGACTTGTTGACTTTTTAATCTTCCGTAGTAACTTGTCTTCCGTAGGAAGTTCTTCTTCCACAGCAATTGGTCTTCTGCAGCAAACTCTCTAGCAGTTCCACTTGATCTTGGATTTGTTTAGCATTTGTTGTTCTTCCTTAGGAGATCTAAGGAAGCACATACTTTAGTTATGCTCTGGAGAACATCTATGGAAGAACAAAATTGTTCATCCGTAGTTATTCTAACACTTGGTCAATTTTCCAAATTTACCAATACTGATGTTTCCTGTAATGACACATAAACCAATACACACAATAATATGGGTTAACATATAATTCATGCACTACATTATGTTATCAAAAGAGAATTACAATGAGTTATTACAAGAGTTGATTTATCATCTAAACCTATACAAAGGATCTAGACCTAACATAAATCTTAAGGGTTGGGCTTAAATAACCGATTGATATGAAACTAATGCATATAAAATAAACCTAGGAATCTTGCTGGTCGGTAGCACTCTAGATCCCGAACACCTACCATAAAACTATCTAAGGTGAGTCTCATAATCCTTTTTTACTCTATTTATTTTGGGGTGGAATACATACCCATGGAAATCATTTTATGGTGTACTAGTTACTGCTCTCCCTGAACGTTAGCACAATCAATCAGCTCCATTGGGAGCCAAGTGATTTGTGTATAGTACAATTTGAAAATCCCCTGCACGCAGTGGGACCTTAGGATAGGGAAACCCTCATTGAAATTCAATAATAATTTTGTTAAAAACCAGTGCAGATTAATCATGCTTATTAGGGCACGCTTAAGCCTGCAACAATAAGGGGTATGGGTTAGGGGATGTTCTAACACTCGGGAAGGTCACCCGGGTCTAGGTTTAATTGTGATACATTCTTTAGTGCACAAATATTAAGGTTAACTTATTTTTAAATTGTTGTATTTCATCTATCTTAAACTTGTGATCTCACCAACATTAGATTGACGTATTTCGGGTGTGTATTTCAGGAGAAGAATAATTTGAACAGGTGATCATGGATAGGAGCCGACCTAGTTGGACTTTTGAAGTTTAACCACTGCCCTATCTATTTATTATCATTGAAAAGACAAAGTCTGAAGTGAAAGAGCTGAAGACAAAGTCTGAAGTGAAAGCGCTGAAGACAAAGTCTGAAGTGAAAGAGCTGAAGAAAAAGTCTGAAGTAAAAGAACTGAAGACAAAGTCTGAAGACAAAAGCTGAAGACAAAGACTGAAGACCAAATTTCAGATGTTGTCACAACACCTAAAGAAGACCTCTTCAGTAGTTGTGATGGTTTCCTTTCAGTAGTTGTATTTTCTTTTCTGTACTTGTAGTTTCAGTAGTTTTATGTTTCTTCGTGTACTTAGCATACTCTGAGATGTTCTCAGTTGTTGTGAACATTCTCAGTAGTTTGCTTACTTTCAGTAGTTTGTAATAATTCTGTTAGACGTCACTATCAAGTGACATCAGCAGACATCACATTCCTTTATATAAGGAATGCTGACCTAATTGTAATCGGTGCAACTTAGAAAAACCTAGCAGCCGCCATACCGAAGCATGTGTGCATGAATGTTATTATCCCTTTTGCAGAAAACCCTATTTCTCTATAACCGTGTACTGTTCCATTGAATATCTATTGTGTTCTTGCAATATTTGTCTAATTCTTGTTCTAATTCTGCTGCGATTCAACTCTAATTGATCAAACTTAGATCACTGATCCTGACAGGTGAGTAATCATGTGTGTTAAAGTTTTTGGTAAAGTTTTTGAGATAGATTCAAGCATGGGCTTATGTGTGAAACCTGGACCTACTTTCTTTTTATCTTTCTTCTCATGTACCAACTGTTCTATAATAGTTTTAGAACTCTTAACTTTAGCTAGATCCGCCTGTGTAGCAGCATGAGCTATTTTTCTTCTTCTAAATTTTTAGTCATCTCCTCAAGTTGTTTTTTAACAAGTTCAAGTTCTTTTAGAATTTTATTCCATGAGGTTTGAAGAGATAAGATCTTTTCATCAGAGACTTTGTGATCCTTTTTCAGTTTCTTATGCATTTCTTCTTCTTGTTTTAAGTTTGTCATAGATTTTAAATGAATATGTTCTGTAATGCTCAACTTCATCAAAACATGCTTTTGTGCACATTTTTTCTTTGACTTCGACATGAATTTCAGGATAACTTGAAGAAGAAGTCTCAGAATTGATGGATGCTCAACCTTTGGTTGTTAAGACTGGGCCATGAGTGCAATTTCTTCTGAATCCTCTTTTGGGTTAGATTTTTCACTCCAATCATAATCTTCATCATCATTTTCTGAATCACAATCTGCCTTAGGATCATTTTCTTCAGACCGGTCTTCATTTTGAACTTCAGCAACAAGAGGTAAACTTGATGTTAGTGTGACATCCGGTAATTTTCCGTTACCAAACTCCGTTAGTTTCCGTTAAGTCTTGCATACACGTGTTGGGAGCACACACTGGTTGTCGTTGAACGTTGGTGACTTAACAGTAATCAGTAATGTTAAATTGATGATAATTAGGTTAACAATGTGATTATTAAGTTATGCTTATGTGATTTGAATGTTAACTGTAATGTTATCGCGTAACGTGAAAACGTGCATATTTATTCGTGTGTTTTGTGATAAATGGGAATTATGCATGATTGTTATTTGTGATTAATAATAATTGTGTTTAGTAGTTAAAAACTATTTAAAAACTATTCAAAAAGCTTAATTTTTATAAAATACAAATTATAAGGGTTAAAAGTGTAATTATGGATTATTTAATAAAATAAAAATCAAAAACCCAACCCTAAAACCCCCTCGGCCGCGACCAACCCTCCTCCCCCTCTCCCTTGCGAAAATCGATTGAGATCAAGCACAAACCTGCGATTTTGGACCGATTGCAAGGCATACATCGCACTAGAAGCATCCAATCTCGTTCCTTTTCGCGATTTAGAAGGTAAATTCGTGTTTCTTTCATGTGTTTTGTTCTAGCCGAAAGTTATTTGCGATTTGGATGAATGGGAGGCCGAAAGTTGCTTGATTGTTGATGTTAATGTGTTTGTTAGATAGATTACATGTTGATTAACGTTGATTATGCAAGAAAGTTTGGATTTTGGTTGTTTGTTCATAGGATTATCTTGGCTGTGAGTTTGAAGTGATGTTGGATCAAATTGGATGTTGAATGTTGGTTGTTTGATGTTGTAATGATGCTAGTTAGGTTGTATGCATGTTAGTTAACGTCGATTATACAAGAAAGCTATGATTTTGATGCATTGTTCATAGGTTACTAATAATAGTAACTTTATTTTGCATGAATTGATGATTGGATGATGTGTGAATGTTATGGATGTGTTTGTGATGATGATTAGATGCTAGATGGTTGATATGAATGTTAGGAATTCAAGAATGCATGTTGTAGTTCATACCTTACTAAAGATAGTAACTTTTGGGCATGAAAGTTGATGAATCATGATGATTAGGTGTTGTTGAGCATGTTTAGATGCTGTCATGGACTTGAATTGGTATATAATTGATGAATTCATGAATGTTGTGTGAGTTTGATGAATTTGGGATGAACTTTCCCAAAAGGGAAACTTTAATTGTGCAAATCCTTGAATTGGATGATTTGAGCATGTTTGGGATATTAGGATCATGCTAGTGTATTCATGGATGGGTTCTAAGGTGACTAAATGTGTTGTTTATGTTGTATGAATGTTGATTTGGGTTGTTATCTGTTTTGGCCTGTTGTGATTTGCATGATTTGTATGATATCTAGTTATATGATGATCTAGGTAGTACATGTGGTGGTGATGTGCTATATGTAATCAAGTGGTATGTTGATCATGTATGATATGCTGTTGTGTTAGTTTAATGAATTATCACCTATAATGTCACCAACGGGTCCAACGGGTCAACTGGGTCGAATGTGTCTTGTATTCTTAAACCTTGAGTTCCTTGGTTTGTAGAGCACTTAGGGTTTCGTGTTGTTTTTGTGCACACGTACTTATGTACTCTTGTATTCTAGGTGACCTTTGAAGGTTGTCTTTCCTTCTTTCTTTCAAGTTAAGCTCTAAGTTAATTCTTGCGCGTATCAGGTGAGTTCTTGCCCCACTCATTTTACATAATCTCTTTTGGGGGAGATAGCATACTGTTGATCACAGACGCTTTTATATATGAGTGTGTATAATATTGATATAGTGCTGTTTACCATGGAAAAGTCCTCACACTTTCGGATTGTTAATATTGAATAGCGGGGAAATTTTGGGTAGTACTACTGGGTCTGACGAGCCCCACCTGTGCGACTCGAGGTCAAACGGGTGCAATTTTGTCCTATCACATATTCGTCACGACCTGGTAAGTCGTGACGGGAGGCAACAAACGTATCACAGTCAGCTTCGATCACGAAATCACTATGATTAATATTTTTATGTTAATAGACTAGCTATCTATTGCAATACACTACTTATGCTCTGAAAACTATTGATTGGTTTATATTTTAACGCAAACTCTTGAACTCACCAACCATGTGTTGACTTGTTTAGTATGCTATTCTCAGGTTAAGGTTGCCAGTTGCCTAGGAGCACGCACACCAGCATCGTTGAGTTGTCTACATTGTTTGTTTACACATTTGGGTTTATTTTTCCTATTAAACATTTGTGTTTGGGGCGCGTATGTTTTGCGCATTCTCTTTACATATTACTTGTTTTGGGTTTTTCTGTTTTAAAAACGCTTCCGCAGTATTTTAAACGCTTCCGCAGTATTTTAAACGCTTCCGCAGTATTTTAAACGTTAACACTGGTTTTGTTTATTTATCATATAGAGTCGTTCTTGGTAACTAATGACTGAGATCCTGGTATGTCACGCGCCTCGCGGTAAAACCCCGCTCGCGGATTTTGAGGGTGTGACAGATTGGTATCAGAGCCATTGGTTATAGGGAACTAGGTTGCATACACACACTAGACTATAACCGCACAGTTGTTAGTTACTTATCGCTTACTCTCCTTACTGTATACTCATTGGCATACACAACACGTACTTCGCAGCATGGCATCGTCGTCCAGGAATTTAGGCAAGAGACCTGCACGATCTGAATCACCTCCTACATCTCCCGTACCTGATAGGGGATCTAACTGGCCACGACATCCTTATCCTCCTAGCGAGATAGACTGGGATCAGCCTTTCGTACCTCCTGAGCTCGATCCTCCGCGTAACTGGGATTTCTACCCCACTTACATTAACCGTATGGCTTATAGAGAACGCGTACCACCAGTAGCACCTACACGACCTAGGACTAGGTCATCAACCGCCTCTACTTTGCCTACACTCCCTACCTTGGGCATCCCTCTGGAGCAGGCATTTGCAGCCCTGGTAGCCACACTGGACACAGAGCGACAGCGGATTAGAGGACTCACTGACGAGAACTCTGCGATACGATCTGAGATGCGTCAGCTGCGTTACCAAGTAGATACGCTTCAGGAGCGACTTTCGATGGCCATTGGTGGACATCATACTCTGGCAGGTAACGTGGTAGCACTTGGTGAGCGCATGGATGCACAGGATCACCATAACATGGAGATTGATAATAGGTTCGTTGGTTTAGAGGCACAGCTAGCAGCACTTCAGATTGCTGAAGCTCCTGCACCTTTGGTGGACCCTGATGAGGAAGACCCAGAAGAAGAACCCGAGGAAGCCCCGAAGAAGAACCAGTAGAGATGGATGAGGACAGTGATGGATCTGATATACTGGACTGATCCTACTTTTAAATGACTTAGACTATGTAGTGTTTCTTTTCTTTGAAACCTATGTGGGAAGGGTTGTTTCCCACCCAACTGACAAACTTAAATTTTGACATTGATGGAATATTTTGTGACTCAATTACAATTTATTTATCTTTGATTATTATTTCTGTTATAAACGTTGTGGTTGTGGTAAATTCGTTATTTCTTATTGTTTACTGTACTTTGATGAGATTAATGTGTTGGATGTTACTCATTATTGTAATTGTGAATTTTAAAGTGAAATATGGACGCACGTGGAAGAGGACGTGGGCGTGGTCGTGGACGTGGCGCCGGAGGCCGTGGAGCCGGAGCCATAAACATGACGCCTGCGGAATTGGCAGCATTGATTAATGAACACGTTCAGGCGGCAGTGGCTGCTGCCCAACCTGGACAACCAGCAGGTAAATGATAGCAAGAGGTTAAACTGATTATCCTAGTTATTTGTCTAGGATATCTGACTAATGTTGGGATTGTCAAAACAGGACCACCACCATGTACCTACAAGTCCTTCATGGACTGTAAACCTCATACCTACAGCGGGACGGAAGGGGCTGTAGGGCTTGTAAGGTGGTTTGAGAAGATAGAGTCGGTTTTTGCGAAATGCAACTGCCCGCCTGCTGATCAGGTGAAGTATGCCACAGGGACGTTGGAAGGCGCAACACTCTCTTGGTGGAATGCCCAGGTACAAATGTTGGGTCAAGCCATGGCCAATGAACTACCTTGGGATGAATTCAAAGAAATCATGACTGAAGAATATTGCCCCCGGAATGAAGTGCAGGAACTGGAGATTGAGTTCTGGCAACTCAAAATGCAAGGCTCAGAAATTGAAGCCTACACGACTCGTACTCATGAGTTAGCCACTTTATGTCCAGGGATGGTGAATGAAATGCACAAGAGGGTGGAGCATTATATACGGGGATTGGTGCCTGAAATTCAAAGTATGGTAACTGCTTCTAACCCCACTACCATACAACAAGCAATCCGAACAGCCCACAGGCTGACTGACCAGGCAGTTGAGCAAGGTCGGTTACCTAAACGGGGTGCGGTGGCAAGCGTGCCCGACCAGAAACGCAAGTGGGATGGTTCAAGCAACAAGGGATCGTCATCCAGTAGCCAACTCAACCTCAACAACAGCAGCAGAGTCAGCAACAGCAACGGAAGTTTGATAACAACCGAAGCTTCAACCAGGCGCACTCAAATCAAGGACCCGGCGGGTATGGTGGAAGACTGCCGAAGTGCAACCGGTGTAACTACCACCATGTGGGTCGGTGTGATAACTTCAAGTGTCAACGTTGTGGGAAGATTGGTCACGCAGCCAAAGACTGTCGGGGTGAACTGATGAGAAAGCCACAACAATCACAAGAAACTCCGAAAGGTTGTTTTGAATGCGGGAAAGAAGGCCATTACAAACGCAACTGTCCCCAGCTTAAGAGGAATGGTAATGGTAACAACAACAATGGGAACAACAACAATAATAACAATGGCAACAACAATAACAACAACAATGGTAATGGCAACAACAATGGAGGCAATAACAACAATGGAGCCAAAGGAAGAGCCTTCGTCATTGGCTCAGGTGAGGCTCTAAACGATCCTACAACAGTAACTGGTAAATTTTCGGTTAATGGTTGTTTTGCTACTGTATTATTCGATACCGGAGCCGATAGAAGTTTCGTGTCCACTAGGTTCTGTAGTCTTTTAAGTGATATGCCCTCAACCTTAGAATCTAAATACACCGTAGAGTTAGCTGACGGTACACAGATTCACGTAACGCATATTCTTAGAGACTGCAAGATAGAGCTTGCTGGTCATACGTTCACCATAGATCTCATGCCTGTTACACTAGGAAGTTTCGATGTGGTAGTAGGCATGGATTGGCTTTCCGATAAACAAGCGGAAGTCATATGCCACGAGAAAATCATAAGGATTCCCATTGGTGAAGAAGTCCTTACGGTCAGAGGTGATAGGAGTGGTGCGGTGATAGGCATCATCTCATTCATGAAGGCGCAGAAGTTGTTACGAAAGGGTCGACTGGCCATATTGGCACTAGTCACGGATAAACAGACTGAGGAAAAGAAGATAGAGGATATTCCCGTAGTTCGTGAGTTTCTCGAGGTGTTTTCGGAAGACCTTCCTGGATTACCGCCTCATCGTCAAGTTGAATTCCAGATTGAGTTGACTCCAGGAGCCGCTCCAATTGCGAGAGCACCATACCGGTTAGCTCCGAACGAACTGCAAGAATTATCCGCCCAACTCCAAGAACTGTTGGATAAAGGGTTTATCCGACCGAGTTCGTCACCCTGGGGAGCGCCAGTTCTATTTGTGAAGAAGAAGGATGGTACATTTAGAATGTGTATCGACTATAGGGAACTGAACAAGGTTACTATCAAGAATAGATATCCCTTACCTCGTATCGATGATTTGTTTGATCAACTGCAAGGATCAAGCTATTACTCCAAGATTGATCTGAGGTCTGGGTATCATCAGCTGAGAGTTCGAGAAGAGGACATCTCGAAGACTGCTTTCCGTACACGATATGGTCACTATGAATTTTTGGTCATGCCATTTGGGTTGACGAATGCACCAGCAGTATTCATGGACCTCATGAATCGCGTGTGCAAACCCTATCTTGATCAGTTTGTTATCGTCTTTATTGATGACATACTGATATACTCAAGGACCGAGGAAGAACATGAGAAGCACTTACGTTTAATCTTGGAATTACTTAGAAAGGAACAACTGTATGCAAAGTTTTCTAAGTGTGATTTCTGGATACGTGAGGTACAATTCTTGGGTCATATTGTCAACGAGAAGGGAATACATGTTGATCCTGCTAAGATTGAAGCGATAAAGAATTGGTCTGTTCCTAAGACACCGAGTGAGATACGACAATTCCTTGGATTAGCGGGATATTATCGACGATTCATTGAAGGATTCTCTAAGATTGCACAACCTCTCACAGCTTTGACTCACAAAGGAACGACGTACAAATGGGGTGAGAGTCAGGATCTGCTTTTCAGTTGCTGAAACATAAATTGTGTAGCGCACCAATATTAGCGTTACCGGATGGTAGTGATGATTTCGTAGTCTATTGTGACGCTTCTATTCAAGGACTTGGATGCGTCCTGATGCAGCGGGATAAAGTGATAGCATACGCCTCTAGACAGTTGAAGATTCATGAGAAGAACTATACCACCCATGATTTGGAACTGGGTGCGGTAGTGTTTGCCTTGAAGATCTGGAGACATTACTTGTACGGTACCAAATGCACCATTTACACCGATCACAAGAGTCTTCAGCATATCTTTGAGCAAAAGGAGTTGAATATGAGGCAAAGACGCTGGGTGGAATTGTTAAACGACTATGATTGTGCTATTAAATACCACCCGGGGAAGGCAAATGTAGTTGCCGATGCGCTGAGTAGAAAAGAGACTGCTAAACCTCGACGAGTGCGAGCTCTGCAACTAACGATTAGTACGCAATTACCCGAACAAATCCGTGATGCTCAAACTGAAGCTCTGAAAGTAGAAAATATGAGTTTAGAAGGGTTACGAGGAATGGAAAAGCAATTAGAAGTAAAAGCGGATGGAATTCGTTATTTCATGGATAGATTATGGGTACCTCTACATGGAAATCTGAGAGACTTGGTGATGAGTGAGGCTCACAAGTCCAAGTATTCTATACATCCTGGATCTGACAAGATGTACCACGATTTGAAGGCGCACTATTGGTGGCCTAACATGAAAGCAGATGTAGCTACTTATGTGAGCAAGTGTCTGACCTGCTCAAAGTAAAAGTGGAGTATCAGAAACCATCTGGATTATTACAACAACCCGAGATCCCTATGTGGAAGTGGGATCAAATATCAATGGATTTTATTACTAAGTTACCTCGTACTTCTACGGGTTGTGATACAATATGGGTTATCGTGGACCGATTGACAAAATCTGCTCATTTCCTAGCAATAAAGGAAACTGATAAGATGGAGAAATTAACTCGACTCTATTTGAAGGAGATCGTTTCGAGGCATGGAGTACCGATCTCAATTATTTCTGATCGCGATTCTCGTTTCACATCACACTTCTGGCAGTCGTTGCAGAAAGCTTTAGGTACACGATTGGATATGAGTACTGCTTATCATCCACAGACTGATGGTCAAAGCGAGCGTACTATACAGACTTTGGAGGACATGTTACGTGCTTGTGTGATTGATTTCGGGAATAACTGGGAAGTTCACCTACCGTTGGTGGAATTTTCTTACAACAACAGTTATCACACTAGTATAAAGGCAGCACCATTTGAAGCTTTATATGGGAGAAAGTGTAGATCGCCAGTTTGCTGGGCTGAAATTGGTGATAGTCAATTAACGGGTCCTGAGTTAGTACACGAGACAACTGAGAAGATTGTTCAGATAAGAAACCGCATGGCAGCAGCGCGAGACAGACAGAAAAGCTATGCTGACAAGCGACGAAAACCCTTGGAATTTCAAGTTGGTGACAAAGTTTTATTGAAAGTCTCACCATGGAAAGGCGTAGTTCGGTTTGGTAAGCGAGGAAAGCTAAATCCGAGATACGTTGGACCATTTGAGATAGTGGAAAGAATTGGTCCAGTGGCTTATCGACTAGCCTTACCTGATTCATTGAGTGGAATCCATGATGTATTCCATGTTTCAAATCTAAAGAAATGTTTAACGGATGAAACGATGGTCGTACCGCTGGAAGAAGTTCAAGTAGACGAACAATTACGTTTCATTGAGGAACCTGTCGAAGTGATGGATCGTGAGGTGAAAACGCTTAAGCAAAGCAAGATACCCATCGTCAAAGTTCGTTGGAACTCGAGACGTGGACCAGAATTCACGTGGGAACGTGAAGATCAAATGAAGCTTAAGTATCCTCAGCTATTTGAAAGGACGATGCCAGCCGGCGAAGGTATTGATTAAATTTCGGGACGAAATTTCTTTCAACATGGGGATGATGTGACAACTCATCCAAAACTCACACGATTTCGATTTCCTTGTGCCAATGCAGTAGACCAGTGATGGAACACTCACCATGTAACGCAATTTTCGGGACGAAAATTCTTTCAACATGGGGATAATGTGACATCCGGTAATTTTCCGTTACCAAACTCCGTTAGTTTCCGTTAAGTCTTGCATACACGTGTTGGGAGCACACACTGGTTGTCGTTGAACGTTGGTGACTTAACAGTAATCAGTAATGTTAAATTGATGATAATTAGGTTAACAATGTGATTATTAAGTTATGCTTATGTGATTTGAATGTTAACTGTAATGTTATCGCGTAACGTGAAAACGTGCATATTTATTCGTGTGTTTTGTGATAAATGGGAATTATGCATGATTGTTATTTGTGATTAATAATAATTGTGTTTAGTAGTTAAAAACTATTTAAAAACTATTCAAAAAGCTTAATTTTTATAAAATACAAATTATAAGGGTTAAAAGTGTAATTATGGATTATTTAATAAAATAAAAATCAAAAACCCAAC
Source organism: Flaveria sonorensis (assembly GCA_025506505.1). Lineage (NCBI taxonomy): Eukaryota > Viridiplantae > Streptophyta > Magnoliopsida > Asterales > Asteraceae > Flaveria > Flaveria sonorensis. Next base: position 454,427 of record CM046437.1, on the reverse strand, counting down.
CCTAAAACCCCCTCGGCCGCGACCAACCCTCCTCCCCCTCTCCCTTGCGAAAATCGATTGAGATCAAGCACAAACCTGCGATTTTGGACCGATTGCAAGGCATACATCGCACTAGAAGCATCCAATCTCGTTCCTTTTCGCGATTTAGAAGGTAAATTCGTGTTTCTTTCATGTGTTTTGTTCTAGCCGAAAGTTATTTGCGATTTGGATGAATGGGAGGCCGAAAGTTGCTTGATTGTTGATGTTAATGTGTTTGTTAGATAGATTACATGTTGATTAACGTTGATTATGCAAGAAAGTTTGGATTTTGGTTGTTTGTTCATAGGATTATCTTGGCCGTGAGTTTGAAGTGATGTTGGATCAAATTGGATGTTGAATGTTGGTTGTTTGATGTTGTAATGATGCTAGTTAGGTTGTATGCATGTTAGTTAACGTCGATTATACAAGAAAGCTATGATTTTGATGCATTGTTCATAGGTTACTAATAATAGTAACTTTATTTTGCATGAATTGATGATTGGATGATGTGTGAATGTTATGGATGTGTTTGTGATGATGATTAGATGCTAGATGGTTGATATGAATGTTAGGAATTCAAGAATGCATGTTGTAGTTCATACCTTACTAAAGATAGTAACTTTTGGGCATGAAAGTTGATGAATCATGATGATTAGGTGTTGTTGAGCATGTAGATGCTGTCATGGACTTGAATTGGTATATAATTGATGAATTCATGAATGTTGTGTGAGTTTGATGAATTTGGGATGAACTTTCCCAAAAGGGAAACTTTAATTGTGCAAATCCTTGAATTGGATGATTTGAGCATGTTTGGGATATTAGGATCATGCTAGTGTATTCATGGATGGGTTCTAAGGTGACTAAATGTGTTGTTTATGTTGTATGAATGTTGATTTGGGTTGTTATCTATTTTGGCCTGTTGTGATTTGCATGATTTGTATGATATCTAGTTATATGATGATCTAGGTAGTACATGTGGTGGTGATGTGCTATATGTAATCAAGTGGTATGTTGATCATGTATGATATGCTGTTGTGTTAGTTTAATGAATTATCACCTATAATGTCACCAACGGGTCCAACGGGTCAACTGGGTCGAATGTGTCTTGTATTCTTAAACCTTGAGTTCCTTGGTTTGTAGAGCACTTAGGGTTTCGTGTTGTTTTTGTGCACACGTACTTATGTACTCTTGTATTCTAGGTGACCTTTGAAGGTTGTCTTTCCTTCTTTCTTTCAAGTTAAGCTCTAAGTTAATTCTTGCGCGTATCAGGTGAGTTCTTGCCCCACTCATTTTACATAATCTCTTTTGGGGGAGATAGCATACTGTTGATCACAAACGCTTTTATATATGAGTGTGTATAATATTGATATAGTGCTGTTTACCATGGAAAAGTCCTCACACTTTCGGATTGTTAATATTGAATACGGGGAAATTTTGGGTAGTACTACTGGGTCTGACGAGCCCCACCTGTGCGACTCGAGGTCAAACGGGTGCAATTTTGTCCTATCACATATTCGTCACGACCTGGTAAGTCGTGACGGGAGGCAACAAACGTATCACAGTCAGCTTCGATCGCGAAATCACTATGATTAATATTTTTATGTTAATAGACTAGCTATCTATTGCAATACACTACTTATGCTCTGAAAACTATTGATTGGTTTATATTTTAACGCAAACTCTTGAACTCACCAACCATGTGTTGACTTGTTTAGTATGCTATTCTCAGGTTAAGGTTGCCAGTTGCCTAGGAGCACGCACACCAGCATCGTTGAGTTGTCTACATTGTTTGTTTACACATTTGGGTTTATTTTCCTATTAAACATTTGTGTTTGGGGCGCGTATGTTTTGCGCATTCTCTTTACATATTACTTGTTTTGGGTTTTTCTGTTTTAAAAACGCTTCCGCAGTATTTTAAACGCTTCCGCAGTATTTTAAACGCTTCCGCAGTATTTTAAACGTTAACACTGGTTTTGTTTATTTATCATATAGAGTCGTTCTTGGTAACTAATGACTGAGATCCTGGTATGTCACGCGCCTCGCGGTAAAACCCCGCTCGCGGATTTTGAGGGTGTGACAGTTAGATCAGCTGTGAATTGTTCAGCATATGCACTCCAGTCATAACCATCTTTGATGCTTACAACAAGAGCTTTCTTTGGCTCTTCAGTTGATTTTGATTCATCTTTAAGTTCTGGCATGGGAAGACTTTGATAAGGCTTTTAAAAGGTTTTCTGAGACTGTTGTTGGTATCTTTGACTGCTAGAACCAGCTTGACCATTTCTGCCTTGATTTCTGGAAGCTTTACATTCCCTTGAGAAATTACCATAACTGTTGCAATTGAATCACCATGACTTTGATTTATCAAAAGCCAATAGTTTTGTTTGCACTGGGCTTGTAATTCCTATTAACATATGAGTGTTTCTATGTTCTGTAAGCAATCATTACCATCTGCCAATGCAAATCCATTTCTTCCACATCATCAGGATCCATCTCAAACAAATCTTGCAAAATAAGATCTACCTAGGTTAGATGACTACCTTGATAAGCATGAAATCTTGCCATGAAAGCAGTAAAAGCAAATTTTGACTCATCATCCTATAAAAGGATATTAATAACATCTTTAACTTTGCTGGTTTTTACAGAGTTAGAAGATAAAGTCTCAGTTTAAGGTTTAGGAGTTTTAGTTTTAGGAGAAGACTGAGGTTGATTGTATAAACAGGAGCACTTGAGTGAGAAGAATCTGTGAAGAAACCAGCTCCAACGAACAAATCACCCTCATCTTCTGGAGAATCATCATTTTTTGCCAGAAAAGCATTCTCCACTGTGTTAGCTAGAGAAGCAACGTACTTATACTGAGACATTGATGCAGCTCTATCATTGTTTCTGGAGCTCTCATCAATTTCAACTGATTCAATTCTGGCAATCAAAAGATCCAGATCCATCAGAAACTTTTCAGATGACTGTCTGTTTCCATGAAGATGAAAGAGCATTAAGAAGTCTATCATTTAGATCTTTGAGATCATTTTTAATACCAGCAGTTGACATTTTAGTAGTTAATTGCACAAATCTATTCATCATCTGATTGATTGTTTCCCCAGAAAGATGCTCAAATAACTCCAATTGCCACTTGAGTTTCTGCTTTTTGAGATCTTGTATCTTTTTACCACCTTCACAGATAATCTTCAAAGCTCTGTACATGGTGTAACCAGTTTGATAACCTTCAAGTCTAGTCAAGACTTTTAATAGTAACCCCTTGCACATTAGTGAGTAAGCTTTGATGTCATTCTTAACATTCCTTAAGTCATCACCTTGTAAACCATCCTCTGGATAAGGTTCTTGAGAGTCTTTTGTATAAACAAATTCTCTATTAGGACCATCAGATGTAATTGGGATATATGGTCCTTTCTCTATTGACTTCCATAAGTCAGTGTCAATGGAGTTTAGATGATGCTTTAATCATAGGGACCAATTTTTGAAATCAGCTCTATTTTGAGCTTGGGAACCCTGTTCTCTGAATCTTTAGACATAACCATTTTGTATTTTGAATTAATGAAAATGACTTGTTTTTGTTGTTTTTAAAATTTAAAATGAAACTATGAAATGAAAATATTTTTGGATTTTAGTTTTTGAAAATTTCTAAGTGTTTAATGAAAAGTTTGAATACTGATGCGCCTGATGCTTCTGAAATGCCTAACTTTGAACAAGAAACGGCTAAGGGAATGCCTTAGTTGAATTCTGAAGCGCCTGCCTGATGATGCGTCTGAATAATTTTCAAAACGCCCAAACAGTGAAGAAACGCTTGGGGTACTTGGTTCAATTTCTGATTTTAACCTAAAACTCCCAAACAGTCTCCAAACGCCTAGAATTGCTTAAAGTTTGAACAAAGTCCACAGTCACAATGTGTCCAAACAGTTGAAAAATGTATAGTCTGAAAATGCCTCAACAGTAATAAAACACCTAAATAGTTGTAAAGCGTCTGAACACTTAGCAAAATTTCAGAAGTTTTTCACATAACAAGCGCCTAATTCATCATCTTCAATAGAAACAGATCTTATCAAATTCTTCAAAACTTGTTCAATTGAACAAAAAACTTTCAATTAAGTAGTAAATAGATCAATTAACAATCATCAATTATCATTTTGATCAAACAACAACAACAAATCTGTTTTCTGATTGAATTAAGGTCTGAAAATAAAGAACACCTTTTCATACACAAATCTAATCAATACTCAGATCTGAATGGATTAAATACCAAATTGTGATTCAATTCATGTTTCTATGGATGAAACAGAACTAAAAACAACAATTAATCGATCAAATTGCAATCAACACAGATTTCAAGTGATTCAAAGAGCTCAATCATGCCGATAATAAGCTCTGATCACTGAACCGAAAGCTCTGATACCATTTGACAGGTTCAAATGGATCGACCTGTGATGATATTGTAATGCAATGATCAATTCAAACACTAAGAAATCAAAACACAGGCAATTACTTCAAAAATTCATCGATCTTATTGATAGCAAAAGCTGTGGATACAAAGTGTATGGGTGAATTATAGTGGTTTACTTCCCCCTTTATTTTTGTTTTTACACAATACATAAAGTATCATATTTACACTATCAAAAGAAACAAGGAACACATATTTACAAAACAAGTCCCTATACTATGACAAAAAGTAAAAGACAAATGTTAATCTTCTAAGGGCTCTAACAAATTAGCTTTTCAAATTGGGGATGAAAATATTGACGTCTTGGAAATTTGATCAAAAAGCAATTAGGAAGGCTTTAGCCCAAATAATAATAGTTGAGAAGCTTCCGTTTAGTTTTATGGAAAATGCAGGCTTTAGGTATTTCATGAGCGTGTGTCAACCATCGTTTAAAGTACCATGTAGAAGTACAATAACAAAAGATGTTTACCGTTTGTTCATAGAAGAAAAAGAAAAGTTGGTGATTGTATTAAAAAAACATTGGTAGGATTTGTTTGACAACTGACGCATGGACTTCTAGTCAACAATCTAGTTATATGTGTCTAACCTTCCACTTTGTGGATAACGAGCGGAAATTGAAAAAAAAAGTGTTGAGTTTTTGTCCATAAGAGAATCATCGTGGGATTGATATTGGGAAAACAATTTAGAAATGTTTAAAAGAGTGGGGAATAGAAAATGTTTTCATAATTTCAGTTGACAATGCAAGTGCTAATGATGTGGCAATTGAATTCTTGAAAAGAACATTTCAAAATTCTAACAAGTGTCTCCTGAATGGAAAATGGACACACATTCGTTGTGTTACTCACATTTTTAACTTAGTAGTGCAAGAAAGTATAAGTTGATAGATCAATTGAGATAGTTCGATGGGTGGTTAGGTGGATTAGGCAATCACCTTCTAGGATTGATAAATTCAACAACTTTGGTAAGCTTGTTAATTGTGGTACAACAAGACACATTATTAGAGATGTTCCAACAAGATGGAACTCCACTTACCATATGTTAGATTTTGCCCAATCTTATGAACAAACTTTTGAGAGGTATGATCTTGAGGAACATGATTTTAAGACCGACGTTGAAAAAGCGGGTCTTGCAATACCTTCACCAACCGATTGAAAAAAGGTTAGACATTTATGTCATTTTTTGAAGCCTTTTTATGATGTCACTTTAAGGGTTTCGGGGGCACTTTATTTGACATCAAATGCATGCATTGAAGATATTTATTCTATTCGTACCATCTTGTATTATGCTATTCGTGATGATAATCTCCATGATATTGCAATGGCAATGATAGTGAAGTTTGATAAGTATTTTGATGACTTAGACAAAATGAATTTATTGTTGTATTTTGCTTTGATTCTTGACCGAAGGAACAAAGTAAAATATTTGGTTATACTACTTGAAGATTGTTATGGGCCAAATGTGGTGGAGTCAAAAAAGACATTCATAATGGATTCTATGTATGAATTATATAACGATTATATTAGAATTCATTCATCAAGTTCTACTTGTAATACTACCGAGTCTACCACTTCATCTTCAATTTTAGGGAAACGCCAAAACCCGGATGCTATAGCACCAAAACCACCATTGAGAAACAAACTAAGAGAAAAGATGAAAACAAACATAATTGAATCGGTTGGTGAGTTAGAAAAGTATGTGAACGAAAGTGTTGTAGAGGATTCATCAATGTTTAATACTTTAGAATGATGGAAAGTGAATAGTCCTAGATTCGTGATTCTATCTTTAATGGCTAGAGATTTGTTTGCCATTCCTGTGTCAACCGTGGCTTCAGAGTTAGTTTTTAGCACTAATGGAAGGGTTTTGGACCCGTTTAGAAGTTCATTGACTCCTAGCATTTTTGAAAGTTTAATTTGCACACAAGATTGGCTTCGCGGTAGCTCAAGTGACAAATCCGAGTTTGAAGAAGATTGGGAAACAGTACACGATATTGATAAAGGTATTTTTTTATTAATAAATATTATAATATTAGTACATATTATATTTAACCATTTTACTAAGTTTATTTGAATTTATTTATATAGGATTGGATTTGGCTAGTTAAAGTCATACTTGATACGTAAGTGAAGCCCATGAAGGTAGCAATATGAAAGTGAAGAAGAATGGTTATAAAATGACATGTTTTGTAATTTGCATGATGACCAAATCGGCATATTGGCTTAATTATTGTAGTGCTTTTGTAACAATGGAACCTATCTAAAAGTTATGTTAATTATTTGCTTATTGTATTTTGCAAAGTGGTAAATTGTGCTTTGTACTATCTATTTTTAATTGGTCATTGTTATATTTTTGACTTTGTGAGTTTGTTTATTTTTGTTATACTAAAGTTTTTATTCCAACAGTGAGTGTGTGAACTTTAATGGATCACCTTTTAAGGGTAGATATGCATACATGTAATGTATAAACTTCAAAGTTTATTAATCAAATATGCTTCATTGTTTTTTCTAATTGTTACTCAATCTAAATCTCAAATAATAGATGTTTTGACCATAATAAATATTCACATCTTTCTTTCTGTTATTAATATTAAATACATATATTATGTCAAAAGATACATGATAATTTATAAAGTGAAGCTGAAAAACAGTCAAACAGTCCAAAATCATGATGACCGGACCCGATAACCGAATATCCAAACTACCAAAAACCGAACAATCCGACCCTGATGATAACCGGAAACCAAAATACTCTAACCCGAATAACCGAACACTAATATGGATCGGTTATCGGTTACAACATGAAACTTGAAAAACCCATTTAACCCGACCCGATCTACCCGAAACCCGATAAAAATATCCGAAGAACACCCCTAACGTGAGCAATGATGACTGGTAGTGCATTAGTAATGGCCTCATTAATTAGTTTTTGGAGTCAATATTCATGGTTGGTTTTTTTGTTGGTGTTGATGGTGTTAATAGTGTTAGTGGTGTTATTGGTGTTATTGATGTTATCGGTCAACTTTTCATTCTATCAATTAGTTCAGGCTCCCAACCCGGTGGTGACACCAACCCTTACATGTGGGGCATGTCCACGTCCTCGTCCTCTTGGCATATCTATAAAGTTGACAATTTATATATTTTGAACTCATGGGTTAATTACTCATAATCATTGCATGCTTATATCCAAGGGAATTATTATAACACATATTAGTTCAAATAACTAAAATACAAAATCAAACAACCATAAGCAATTTAACCATAGTGAACCCACTATTCGTACAAAATAAGGGAAGTCCAAAATACAATAGAGTGTGACACGAGTAAAATAATCACTTATGTCCTACAAAATACATAGTTTTTCCAAACTTAAACAATACAAGATAGAATAAACGTAAAAAAATATGAATGGCGGCAGTGGCAATGATGGGAGAATGGATCAATCACGCCCTTCTAGGCGGCTACGTAAAGTTTCCTCCTCATTCTTGCTACGGGACTCCGCCTCGTCCCTCTACTATTTCAACATATTATAGTGCTAATGTCAATGCCACATAATCTTCATGGAGGAATCTTCCATCAATGGCCCTGAATGATATAGAGGTAGGCCAGAAATATCTGATGAGATATGCTACAATAGTGTGCCTGCTCCACATAGGGGTTGGTAAAGTATACGGACTGACCCATGTGAAAATAATGATGTGCAGTCACATCATGTATGTAGGGCCCCGTAGGATGCACCTGAGTCTGCAGTGGTGGTGGTGGTAATAAGGGTAAGATTGGTTGATGTGGTACCCTAGTCAGTCCCGTAACCAAATTACCCAATTACTGCAGGAATGTGGGGACGGGTCGAACAGACATCCACACAATTTGGGTCGCACGAGTTTCCATGTCCTCACTCACTTCTTGTCATAAAGAACTATCCCATAGGGTCACTGATGATCCAGAAGACTCCTCGATAGGCTCTGTCTTCTCCATTTCACAATCCTGGTTAGAATTGGGCATCATGTGCTCGTAGGGGGCTGTCGGGTACCAACAAGGGTTCTTGTACCTTGGTCTGAGAGGGCATACTCCCTAATCCCATGAGAATAGGGGCATCTTAAGGGTCCTACACCCACATCTGGTACAAACATGGGTGATTGAACGGTGATTCTGATGGTAGTGCGAGGGTGGAACATCGGATGAGTCACTAAGGTGAATGGACTTTCCCCTATCCTAGTTTACTACCATCTATTGAACAAACATGGTAAATTGTAATATGAAAATATAAGTATAGTAAAAATAATAATATTGAAAGAAATACATAAAACGATACAAAATAATATATATACCTTGCAAGTAATAGAAATCCCTACTTGTCATAATTAGGGAATCTAATTCTTAATTTCCTTAGTCCCTAAAATATGGTTAAAGCCTAGGTATCTTAAGGTAAGAACTTAATTCATTGAAATAATTGGCTCTGATACCAATTTGTCATACCCTGTTGACTGAGACTGGCTGTGACCGACTGATATCAACACAATGCTATAGAAATAATAATTTAAACTTACAAATGATCACAAATCCTAACATCAATTTTCCTACGTGGAATTACATCATAACTAAATTATCTAATTCAATATTTTCTAAAACTCAAATAGCATAATTATAATAAATATTGTCTACAACATCATTAATTGAATAGGGCAGTGGTTAAATCACTAATTGTCTAACTTATGTAGCCGATATCTATTTGTCATTTGTTATTTATTCTTCTCTTGAAATACACACCCAAAAATAAGTCAAAAAATGTTGGTGAGCTCATAAGTTCTATGACACATGACCTTTCATAAATATATATTAAATAATAATATTGGTGCACTAAAGAATGTATCATAATCAAACATTGACTCGAGCTACCCTCCTGAGTACTAAAATATCCCTAACCTATACCCCTTATTATTATGGGTTTATATGTGCACTACTAAGAATAGTTTATCTGCACTGGTTTATAACATAATGATTATTAAATCATAATGGGGGGTTTCCCTGTCATAAAAGTCCATTGGGTGCAAGGGATTCCCTAAATTGTACTATCCACAAATCATGTGACTCCTAATAGAGTTAATGATTGTGATAATGTTTTGGGACAAGACCCAGGAACTATTTAACCATAAAAATGAATTTAAATATTATGTATTTCACCTTAAAAGATTTAAGTAAGAAGGGGGTTCATGAGACTCACCGGAATGTTGTTCTTAATATTGGGGGTCTAGAGTGTTACCGACGAGCTGGGATCCTAGTTCATTTCATATGTATTATCATCACATTAAGTATTTATCGAAGTCTATCCCATGTGTTTAGATTACTTTCCTTGAGTTGTTGATTCTTGTTACACATGTGTAATTTGTGCTTTGTGTCTTGAGTTCTTGAAGTTTTAACTTGTGTTTTTTATAAGTATAAGTCTATATATCATAAATTTAAATTAAAATATTTTTATAAGTGTATTTTAGTCTTAAAAGACTGAGGTTCTATATGTTGGCAATTTTGGTCCCTAAACTTTGTAAAATTGACACTTTTAACCCTAAAGTTTAGATTTGTACACTTAACTTGGTTGTGATAAAATTTATTGTTTTTGGGTGAGTTAAGCTACTGGAATGTATTACTTTTTATATTATTTGAGTTCCCTTATTAGGTTTAATGGTTTATTTTAGAAATAGACATTTTTATATTGATTAAACATAAATTTCTTACTTAGTAAATTATGGGTAGCTTGATATGTGTTCGTATCTTCTTTATAACTTATTTTGGAAAAAAATTAGTCCCTGGAATATATTATTTATAACTTATTTAGACCGTGTTCGAACGTGTTATGTAAGACATTTTAGGAATAATTTGTTTTATTACATTTTAAGTCATGGATTATGTTTATTGGTTATAACCTACAATAATATATCAAATTTTATATTTTTTGAAATTTTCATGATTTTCCTTTATATTTTTATTTTAACTATTTTTCAATAATGATAATTTTAGTATAAAATAGAAGTAAGCTCTAAACATGCTAATATTTGGTTTTTAACTTTTTTTTACCATAATAATGTCATTAGTTAGGAAAATTCGGATTCAAATTTTTTTTTTCAAGTTTGTGTTTTTAACGCTCGCGGTTTGGTTTTTAACGTGTTTTTGGGTTGGGTTGACTTTGGTCATATTTTTTGTCATAGATTCCTTTTATATACTTAATAACATTATTAGGTTCTGGGTTTTTTTAATATTTTGACAATGGTGTTCGTTTTTGTCAATTTTTACAATTATTAGATTTTGGTTAATTTTTTAATATTTTGGTAACATAGCTGGTTTTTTAATATTTAACTTTTATATTTTTGTTTACTACTAAAATAAATTATAAAAGTTATAAAAGTTAATTTTTAGCTATTTGTTGACATCCTTAGACTACCAGAAATTTTTATTTACTAAAAATTCTTTTCGTTAGATTATCCACTTAGTCCCATTATATATCCGTTAAATAAACCTTACCCTTTCCAATCCATCCAACATAAGAAAAAACACATAAATAACCTAAAATTTCACCATCCCAACTCTATTTTTTGTATTTTTCTCAAAAATATATATTTTTGAAGCTTTTAAACTTAAATAAAATTTAAAATACATGTCCACTAATCAAGAATTTTTTTATTTAACTTATGTCCATCATGATTAACTTGTAGTAACATTTGGATTATGATTCAGTACTTATTTCACATATTTTTACATTTTTGTGAAAAACCAGGTTTTCGAGTAAACTAGTTTTTATTATAAATGTGTTTGTGACCAACGGGACTAGGTATAACCTTTTGTATCTTTCGAGTAAACTTGTAGTAACCTTTTGTATCTTTTAGTTTTTATTATAAACTAGATTTTATTATTTCACATGTTTTATGTTTTAATGAAAGGTTGGGGTGTTATGGGGTTTATTCTATCACGTGATATTTCACTTAATTATGGGTCATGTTTGATTACCTTGACGTGAGCGGTGGATGAGGGGAGTTAAAGGGCTGCTGTAAGCACTTAGGATGATGAGGAGAAGCTGCCTAAAGTAATAGATTAGTTCAGGGTCTTGAATGAATGAGATGCAAAGTTTATGATGATCAAAGTGTAGGTGTGTGTGCGTATGCGTTTTTACCTTGGATCACGATGGGTGCTATGGTTCCTTTTATTGGTTGATTATGAGCTTTAATAGGGCTTGAATCCTTGTGTTTTTGAGTTTTGTGAAGATGATGATGAATTATTAGTATCAAATGGGGTGAGTTTGAGGGAGTTTGAGAGAGTGAATTGAAGAGATTAAAGTGTGAGGGATGGTGGTGCATGGTTCTCGGATTAATAGGGGTTAGGGAGGGGTTTTGGGACCAACAATTCTTGGTTATTGCAAGATATGGTTGATAGTTGGGAGAATTTGGTTAATGGTGCAAGAAACACTAAATTCCGATGGATAGAATGTGTGGGGATTGGACTCATTAGTGGTGATTTGACCACACACCCATTTTTTAAAAAAATAGTTTTTATAAACTTATTTATATTTTTATAAAATTTGGAAGAATTATAGTCACAAAAATTTAGGTTTTATTTTTTATTAAATTACATAAAGTTCATATGTATTTATTCAAGTATACACATGTAGGTCGAGTGAACGAGTCTGTGTAGTGTATTATATATATGTATGTACGGGTTGTATGTATGTATATATGTGTTATGTGACTGCATGTTTGAAAGACCGGTGAAGGGTGGTCAATGCAACAGTTTCATAATGTTAGGAGAGTGTTAGATCACTTAACAGATCAAATAGGGAACCGGTTTATGATGAAACAAAGAACACTAGTAAAGAACAAGAACAGGAACAAGATAATATCGTTTTCAAGAATGTTGTATATTTCTCTCAAGTTCTTACAAAGTGTTACTAAGATTATCTTCTAAAGTTACAAATACTAGAGATACTTTACACTACATCCTACAGCCAGCCATATCTTAAAGGCCAACCAGAAACACTAATCTAGACAACAAGATCAATGTAGGGTCAAAAGGCAAATTACCTTTTGACTATTAAGTATGACATGCCATAGCTCACATCTTAATATATTACAAAAAGGATAAGAATACAACAGTAGAAAGTTACAGACAAAAGACATTAGTCTACAGTTTGAAAAAAGTAAGGTCTTTTCACCAACTTATATAAGTTGGTGAGTCTTTAGAGATGGCAGGAAAAAGTGCTTCAGCTTTTGTCAAAGGTAATTTAGAAAAAAACACCTCTTCTCTATCTTTGGAAGAAATCAGTCTTTAGCTTAGAAGACTTTGTCTTTGAAGCTTAGGAAGACTTCATCTTAGGCTTCAGAAGATTTGGTCTTTTGGCTTCGAAAGATTTGATACTTAGCATAATTCATTGAGTCATATCAAATCTTCCAAAGTAACTTCCTTGTACTTCACATGTGCATGCTGAGAGCTCTTTGGTTGCATCAGCCTCTAAGTGTGATCCTTACAAACTCCCCCTAGGCTGATCCTAACAAAACTAAAGGTAGGCTTTAAAGCTTGATCATTATCTATTGATAGTCCTCATCAGAATCAGGACCATTTCCTTCACCATCAGTTGGTCAAGATTCCTCAGACTCTCAAAGTATCTCCTCATGTCATAAAGATCATGCAATGGGAGGTCAAGTATGTTTTGTCAGAAGTACATGTCTTGACCCCCTTGATCTCTAGTGATATACCATCTGTCTGGGTTAGTAGCACACACCCAAGACACGATGGGTCTCTCAGCAGCAAGAGGCAATACTTGAATAAGAGTTGGATGAGCAGCCTCTTCTTGATCACCCTCAAGCTGTTTTGACCCATCCTGAGGTGCAGAGGTGGATGCCTTGGACTTCTTCTTCTTCTTCTTCTTATTGTCCCTTCTGATGGCCATACTCTTTCTCTTTCTGTACTTTAACTAAGAGGGTTGGCCTGCAGTACCAGATGGTTCTTATTTGTCCTTTTTAGTTGGGTCCTTTACCTTCACAAGTTCAGAAAGAGAGGAATTAGGACCATGTTATGGATCAGAAGATGAAGCTAGCTATGATGTAACACTAGCTCTAGGTTGTGTTATCTCTTGTGGTTCAACCTTGACCTCAGCTTCAGGTGCAGCCTGACTTGGTGGAGAATGCAAGTCAACCAGCTCACCTCTCTTGATCTTCTGCTTGATCACTCTAATGTGCTCATCCATAGTGGATAGAGACATTGGACCAAGTCTCCTTTTGGAGAATCCATACAACTTCAAGAAGCTCACCATCTTTTTTCTGTCAGCACACTTCTTCTGATTTGCTCTGATGGTGGCACTTGACTTTGCAGCCTCTTCCCTTATTTTCCTTTTAGCAGCTTTTTGCTCTTTCATCACCTCTTGCTCAAGCTGCTTAAGGCATTCAAATTCAATGTATTCATAGGACAAGGGAAGCAGGTCTGCTGCCTAATAGAGGCCTGTGGCACTCAATTAGGTAATCATGTTTCACCTGTCTTGTTCCCTACATACCTGAGTTTGTTGTTTAGTGGCCACAGCCTCTGCCTTAGGACTTTCCTGAACTAGGGAGAGGGTAGAAGCTTTGTAGAGTCTTTTTCGTCTCCTTTCTTCTTTGATTTTAAGGAGCAATTCTGCATCCTCAGCTTCCCTCCTCTCCTTTAACACTTCCATATCAGCCAGTTCATTTAGTTCATCTAAGGGGAGAGAGATGAGTTCATCAACATTGTAGTTCCTGGACCCAGATAGTTTAGCCTGGCTACCCTTAACTCATCTTCTTGAGTACTTGGTCAGGGGGTAGCCCTGATAGTAGCTTCCATAAAGCCAGGGGTCCTACTTGAACTCTCTCCCTTTGTCTCTTCATCTCTCTCTTCTCCTCCTCAATCTTCTCAGAGGTCATTTTCCTCTTCCCTTTGTCAATCACCAACCTTTGTGACTTTGGGTGGAGAGAGCATTGGCCTTCATTGCTTGGTATTGCACTTGAGTTCTAGCCAGAGAGAGGCTGTGTGACACCTTCACCAGCTGGTGCCTCATTGAGGGCTCTGAGCAAGATATGCTCTTGAGGAATGACCACCTTGGCTTAAGAACAATGCACTCATGCTTAGTAAAGAGCATGTCATGTCTCTGATAATAAAATTGGGATACACTTAAAAGATTGTACCCAAGCTCCATAACAAAATTTACATTCTCAATGCTGAGCTTACCATTTGTGACCCTTCCCCTTCGGGTAATGTAACCACCTAATTCTCCTCCAAAAGCAATTGGCCCTCCATCAATTCTTTCAAAATTATAAAGCTAAGAGCCATTGCCTGTCATGTGCCTGGAATAACCACTATAATGATCCATACATTTCCTTTGGTCTTTAGCTGTTCATGCACATAAGGAGATGGTTAGTTACATTTGGAAACCCAAGCCTCATTGGTCTTGGGCTTGTCAAAGTGAACAAAAATTAATGCAACAGTACTTGATCCTATATGCAAGCTCTGAGGATCATTTGTTGTTGTTGTTGAATAACTTTTAGTCACACGACCTTCCTTCATATTCCATACCATCTTTGGAAGACTAGACTTGACTTTCAATACTTAAAGTCTTGATGACCTCGGATGTTTTAGAGACTGGACCTTCGAAAGCTTTTGCATCCACTACAGTAGACTTCAGTACTTCGAAACCATTCCATTCTTCTGAGACCAAATTTTCTTTCGAAGGTAAGTTTTCACTTATCTTCTTCTTCACTTTAGAGCTTCAGAAAGGAAGAGATTTTCCTTCCAAAGCTATCTTCTTCTTCTTCTTCTTAAAAGTTTTCTTCTTGGTCGTGTGGATAGTACTTTTGGGATTTTAGATGCAATCCTTGGCAAAATGTGAAGTACTACCACATATGATGTAATCAATTGGCATGCTTCTGAGAGTCTTCTTCTGAGTAGGAGGCTGAGCTTGATCTCTTTCCACTTCCTTCTTCATCTTATTAGATGATGCAGCAGGCTTTTTAGGGTGGGGCTTGCTTTTGGAAATGGATGGTCTAGGTTGTGCAGCAGTGGTGCATATTTGATAAGCCTTCTTCTTCTGACTAGGATAATTTGGACATGAACTAGGTCTCCTGGTACTAAGGTCCATTGCTGAGTCTTCAGTCTTCACCACTTCGAATCCAGTAAAATTGAAAACTTGCTTTTGTTTGGTAATGAACATGGCCTTGATCTCTTGGACTTTCATTGATTTTGCTTTGGCGCCCTTATCAAGTTCTTCCTTGCAGACTTGGTTATTCCTGGTTCCTTTTTCTCTTCAGGAGAACAATGACCCTTCTTAGGATAACCCTTGTCACTCACTTCAGGTTCATCCTTCACTATCTCCTCTACATCTTCATCCTTCTCTTGGATAGAATCAATAGGAGGCAGCTCATCTTGACAAGTTTCACACCTTGGAGATATTACAGATAATAGACTGTGTGGAGGAGCTATCTAGTCCCTACCTGTTTTAATAACAAATCATTACATGCAAGGATGAGGATATTATGTTCTTGAAGGTTCCTCTAAGAACACATTTTTCTGCCTTTGCTTTGCTGATTACAAGCTCAGCCTGACATTCAGTTAACTTGGTTATGAGATCTTTGATTTGAGTCTTATAGTTTGTATGCTCATGTTTAAGAGTAGAAATCATTTTCTGTAAATCTTCAATTTTATGTTTATAATCATCTTCTGCTTTTTTAAAATCAGCTTTTAAAATGTTTAAGGACTCAAGATCATATCTCACTTCCAAGTTGTAGGACCTGTACATATTAACTTTAGCAATGCATTCAAGAGTACAAAGATGTTCTAATACCTGGGCTTTTTCATGATCAGCCATCAGTGCTTGGTTTGGAGAACCATCTTCTACCTGAAAGCTCCAGTCAAAGCCTCCTCTTTAACAGTAATAGCATCATGTTGTTTTGGTTGGCTTGGCTTCTCAATTCTTGGTACCTTGCACTCTCTTGCAAAGTGTCCCATTTAGTTACAGTTGTAACTCTTTACCTTGCTTTTATCCAGGCCAAACTATCAACTGGCCATATTGCTTGGGAACTTCCTTCATTTTCTCTTATAGAACTTCTTGGCTCTATGAGTGAGAAGACCCATTAGCTGGACTATCTCCATGTAGTCCAGGTCATCTAGATAGATACAATCCAAGTCTTCAAGTGTAAAGAGAAGGTTTCCATAACTTTCATCAGCAAACACAAAGGCTTGAGCAGAGCTTGTCTCTTGTAATGGGCTTCCTTGGATGTAGCTTTCCTTTGGTGTCTCAGGGAAGCTGATAAGATGATGTTATGGTTCTCTGCTATCCCTTTAAACCACATGAAGGGCTGAACTCTACTGATTGTTGGAAGATTTGCTTGATGGATTTTGCATGTTCATCTCCATTTGGTAGCCACTAAGGATACCATACATCTCTGTGAGAGTAATGGTAGAGAGGCTTTCAGATATGTTAATGGCTACATAGTAGTGAGTCCATTGTCTGGGAATGGAGAACATGAACTTCCTTATGATGTTCCTATTCTCAAGTTTTACTCTAACATTCATTAGAGTATCCATAATCTCAACATACCTGAAGTATTGTTAAGTCATGGTTTCACTAGTCTCTATGTGTAGTTCTCAAACTGCTGCTTCATGAGGTCTTTCTTGTTTTCCTTAGCTTCCTCAGACCCCTCATACATAAGCTTAAGTGCATCCCAGAGCTACTTAGTAGTTTTGCACTTCTTGAAGCCTCTGCATATAGAGTTTGGAAGAGCAATTTGAAGAGCGGTCATGGCTTTCTGATCTACATCAATTTTCTTCCAGTCTTCCTTAGAGTAGTCAGCCAATTCCTTTGGTATCATCCCATCTCCAGCAGTGGCTGAAGAGGTGCTTAGAATATGATGTCCTTTAACAACTAATCTCCACATTCTGATATCTTGAGACTTGATGAACCCTTCCATACGTTGGCACCAAGTATCAAAGTCATCAGGAGTGATCAGTGGAGACTTTGTCATGGTACTGATTTCTATATTAGCCTTAAAAATAGATGCCATTTGAGTTTGTAAGTGTTTTGTGAAACTAAAGAGATCTAAGATGGTGAGATCTTACAATTAAGAACCTAAAAAGCTATAATACCAATTGCAGGACTGGTGAAGGAAGATCAATGCAATAGTTTCAAAATGTTAGGAGAGTGTTAGAACACTTAACAGATAAAATAGGAAACCGGTTTATGATGAAACAAAGAAAACCAGTAAAGAACAAGCACAAGAACAAGATAATATGGTTTTCAAGAATGTTGATGATCTCTATTAAATTGATAACACATATGCCATTTCTTTATTTTCTCAAAAACAAAAAAAATCCTAAAAAATTAGAAAATCAAGAAAAAAGCCAAAAATATTTTTATTGAATCTTCCCGTATTTACATGAGAAATGATAGTACACTCATCTACTATCTTCAGCATCTATTTTTTCAAATCAATAAAGACTGACAAGACTCCGTTTGATATGTTAGTAGGCTCAGCTTGGATTCAAGATAAGCATATTTGTGATGAACTAAATTAGTATGCATTGTGGACCAAAACCATCTTAGGGTATTGGTAACCAATGACTTTTCCAAGTGTTTGCATGTGTGGTTACCTAAACACACCATGCAAAAATGGTTTATAAACTTCTCATTGATAAAAGCATCTATTTCTCCTTTTTTGTATGTAAATACAGACCTGGAGTAAACATAAGGAAAACTTCTGTTGTACTGAGCACAGACCTAGTTGACCTTGCACTAAAAGTGCTGATGCATGCATAAAAGCAAAGAAAAGAATCCTAATGTGGATCAAAGCTAAAGAATCCCAATGAGGATCAACTTTCAAAGTGAAGTACAAAAGAATCCCAAAGTGGATCATATCATGAGAATTTATACTCTAAGTAGCCTGGTTCAAGTTGTGATAAAGTGCCACCTAGCATTTCATGAGGAGGGTTATTCTTCCATACTTCTGAGTGTGGGGTACTCAATTTGCATATCTAATCAAACCTAAACATGATAAATATCACAAAATGTTGAAAATAGATCCTTGCATGAGTTTAAGTGGACAAACATAATTACAATCAAGTTTGTTCCTTGTCTATGTTTATTCCAACTTTAAACTTTAGATGTAGAGGATTTTGGATTAGTATGATCTCATTGCATTTGAAAGATTCATGCTTGTAACTATCATAATTTTTGAAAAAATCTAAAATTCCAAAAAGATTTGTCATTTTTTAGTATTTTCTTAGTTTTGGCAGATTTACATGTGTTATTGATTTAGGAGTGAAACTTCCATGCAATACCTCTACCGTGAGGATTTAGACTTTTGTAGGTGATGAATTGCATGACATGCCTGAGTTTCTTATTCAGTTCAAGATGTCAAGAGAACATTCCTGCTTCCTTCAAAGATCTCCTGCTAGTTGCTGAGAACTAAGAATCGTCCTCTTGGTGTCTCATACATAAAAGTTCCTCACCCTCCAAAGCTTTTGTTGAGGGAGAGTATATGTCAAGTCTGAAGAATTTCTGATGCTTCTCCTTCACTTCTGAAGTTGAGATAAAGCTGCTGATATTGCTACCTGTGCAATCCACAGTGTATGCAAATGGATGCATTTTCAAGTCTTCAAAACATGACTAGAAGATCGAGTTGTTGAAACATCCATCAAGTGCCGAACCAAAGTCTTATTTTCCGAAACAAAGTCCTTTTCTCAATGCCTTTTTATGAAGCTTCTAAGAAGATGCTACCAAAAAGGGGGAGAAGACTGCACTTCAAGACTACACGTCAATCAACAACCAAGGTTTTAATAATCATGAGGTTTGGGCAACATCATCTTAGGGGGAGTATTATTGGACTATTTGAAGATGATACTTACCAAAACCTAAGTGCCGAATCTCATGATGATTACCAAAATCGACACGGTGAAGATATGCTAAAGATATGATCAAAACGAAGAAAATTGACCAAAGTCAAACTTGATCAAACTTGGTCAACCATGGTCAACGTCATCAGTCAACATCAGCGGTCGTCCTGAATGCCGTCAACACCTGGCAGTCGCGCATCAGCAACAGAAGAATTTATCAAACTTAGAACTATATTTGTGTAATCATTCTATGCTTAAATGTAATATTTTCTAAGTTTTGTAAAGGGTATAAATGACTAAGTGTAGTCATTTATACTGCAACAACTTTAGAACAATTAGAGGAATCACTAACAATCCATAGCATAGACTAGAGTGAGAAATCAAGGTTGTGTGTGTGTGAGAGAGTGTTCTTACAAACTCCCTTGTAATACTATAGAATCATACATATGAATGAATAAAATCTTTATGATTATATGTTCTTGAATTTGTTCATCATTCATTCATCATCATACATGTTCATCTTGCATATAGATCTTCACTTGAAATCATCAACAGGTTTGTGAGTTTTCTCATCACAAATTCGATAAACGGTAACAATACGATTGCAATATTCGATCCACTAGCAGAATCAGTGGTTTCCACATATATTGCTCTCAAGTTCTTACAAAGTGCTACTAAGCTTATCTTCTAAAGTTACAAGTACTTGAGATACTTTATACTACATCCTACAGCCGGCCATACCTTAAAGGCCAGCTGGAAACACTAATCTAGATAACAAGATCAATATATAGTCAAAAGGCAGATTGCCTTTGACTAGTGACTATGACATGCCATAGCTCACATCCTAATATATTACAAAAAGGATAAGAGTACAAGAGTAGAAAGTTACAGACAAAAGACCTTAATCTATAGTTTGACAAAAGTAAGGACTTTTCACTAACTTATATAAGTTGGTGAGTCTTTAGAGATGGCAGCAGAAAATGGTCCAGCTTTTGTCAAAAGGTGATTCAGAAGAAACATGTCTTCTTTGTCTTTGGAAGAAATCATCCTTTTGCTTCGGAAGACTTTGTCTTTGAAGCTTCGAAAGACTTCATATTTGGCTTCGAAAAATTTGGTCTTTCGGCTTCGGAAGATTTGATATTTAGCATAATTTATTGAGTTATATCAAATCTTCCAAAGTAACTTTTTTGTACTTCACATATGCATGGTGAGAGCTCTTTGGTTTGCATCAGCCTTTAAGAGTTATCCTTACAATGTGTGTATAGGTTTTATATTTATGTATGCATGGATATATAAGTGTGTGGATGTATGATTATATATATGTTTGTGTCGTTTATGCATGTATATATAATATGTGTGTGGTGTGTGTATGCATGAATAATGGTTTTTGTCTTGTTATAGTTTTGGTAGGATTTTATAGGATATCATAGGTAGATTTTGTAAGATTTATCTAGATTATTAGTTGATTTATATAAGTTAGCAATTTTTGATTTGACTACTCAATAGAATTATTAGTTATTGGTTGATTAATTAAAATGTAAGTAACATTTATTTTATAAAAGTTCACATCCTTTTTATTTATTAATTAATGCTTATAACATTTATTTATTATCTCAATCTTATTATTAATTTTGTATATTACTTTTTCATATAGTTAAATTTGTACAACTTGATTTAGTGAATGATCGTTACTTCGAGGCTTACAGTTTCACTTATTTAGTTTTCTTATTGGGCCAAGATATTAAATTTTACATTTCTTTATTGTTAGGTTTCGTGTATCCAATTATTATCTAAATGTCCAAGTTTATATTAGTTTATTGGCCAAGCTCCATTAAAGTCTAAATAGCATCTAGGTGTATCAAGGTATCGGGCCCAAGGCCCATTGAGGTTTGATAGGTTAAGGCCCATAAGGGGTGTGTGTGTGTATGTGTAGGCCTAAGCTCAGTATGGTTGGGCCCATTTCTTGGGCTTCTATTTCTAGATCAAGTCCATCATTACTGTGTGGCCCTTGTTAGTTTCTAAGAAAAATATTTTCAAGCCCGAAAATCCGGATTGTCACACACGATACCACATCCATCACGCCTCAATATAGAGCATGTAACTTTCAGGTTTGACGCCTGAGCTAACCCAGCCAAACTACTTAAATATCGTCTGTGAACTCAAGTTAAGATCTCTATGACCCGCTCAACAACCAATGTATGCTAATACGCGTCGATGAGCTAGGGTTCATACACAGCTTCAAGTCCAGCGACCTAACAGACTAAACTCACCACAACACGAAATCCCTTTCGTGAATAATCCTAGTGGCAACCACAAGAACATAGCATGACAATCCTTCACTCATTTCTGACAAAAACCATACTTTGTCCCATGACAAACCTATTTATCAAAGTACATACATTTTCTTAAACATATTACAAGGTGCATTCTAGCACACTAGACGTCAGTTTGGTTCGTTCCAAAACCCATGTTTATTCAAATATAGAACTATGCATAATATGAAGGCTTAGAACCTTACCATAACAAATTTGAAGCACCCTATCAACTGTAGATGATCAAAGATCCAACATCGAGTGATTCAACACTAAAATGGAGTTCAATTTATGTTTATTATCATAATGTCAAGTGTTAAGATACAAGATGATTCAAAACAACGAAACCAAGAGCTCCTAAGCACAACTGCTAGTAAGGAAGTGTTGTAGAGATCAAATCTGACCTCTATACGCCTTCCTAAACACCCAAGATCCCCAAAATCTAGAGAGATAGAGAACTGGTCATTTGTAGAGAAAAAGAGTCGAATGGGTTTATGGAAATAGCAAAGACTGGAGTTTTAGGTTATTTTATATGCTTTCAGGTCTCATCAATCCTTGGAGAACTACCACCGAAACTGTAATGGTTCGTTATGCAAGTCTAAGGGGAATATTCACACATTCAAAAAAGAAGTTTCGCATCTTAAAATGAATATTCATAACAAACCACCACTAGAAGCTTAACGGTCCACTATGGATCATGCATTCAGTTTTTTTCTCATCAATTCCTACCATATTCATATATTATGGACTTGGTAACTCTTTTTCTAGCCGAAGATAGGCTTATTCTAAGTTTTGGGTCAATTCCCGGCAACTTTTCAGTTCGCTTCACTTCTGATTTCCGAAGCGGTTCTCCATGACTCCCAAACCCTAATACTTGCACAAATTCCTAATGTTACCATTTCTTGTACACCAACCCAAACCTCACCCCTCTCTTTCTCATGTGTCAATCGTGCTTTTAGAGCTAAAGGGTTACACCATATGAACTAGGTTTCAAAATTTGTGACATCCGGAAATTTGTCTTTACCAAAACTCCGTAGTTCCGTTAAATCTTACATAAACATGTCGTAAACATACACTTGTTGTCCCTGAACGTAGGTGACTTAACGAATAATTAATATTGGTTTAACTAATATGAACTTGATTAATAAATTTTATTATTACTATGTGATTATATGAATCAGGGTGTTTACGTGTTATTTTCTGATTTACGTTTCAACACATGGTTATGTGAACTATATGATGTTCATGAGAGATGATGATTACTTGAATAACATTGTAGTTATTAAACTAAAAAGTTAAGAAAAATTATTCAAAATGTTAAAAAGTAAGTTTTATAAATTATAAAACAACAATGGGTTAAATAGAATAATTGTTACTATATATATACAATATATATATATATATATATATATATATATATATATATATATATATATATTTATATATATACACACACACACACACTAGTAGGTTTGACCGATGGTTTGCGTCGGGCATTAAGATTAGTGGGTGTATGTACAATTTGTAGCAAATGCTAGAATTGATATTATGGCATGCTTTCTACGAGCAAAGGCAAGTGCAACCATTGGAATCTTGTTAATTCAAATTTCAAAATCAACACTTGATTAGAATCAAAATTCAAAAACCTAGCTTTCACTACATTATTTTCTTTTTAAGGAGGTATACATGTTGAAATTATGAACTTTCATGTTATCATCGTTGTAAAAGAATTTGGCATTGACTTGTGTCCACAAGATTATTTGATATTCATTTTTATTGTGGGTAGTGTGTAAAATCTATAATCACTCATAACATTTATGTCAAGTTTCCTAAACAAAAGTTGAAATTATCATGTAAATTTACTTGTAAGTTTATCTCTTTGAGTTCTAAGATCATGGGGATGTTCTAATCCCTTTGCAACATACAAAGCTATTTCAACTCTCAAAATCTAGCTTAATAACTCATGTTTGTCAGTTAAATTCTAAAGGTTTTCCAATTTGGATTCATGTTCTTTTTATGTGTAAATGGTATTATGCTACATTATTTTCATGAATTTTATGATATTTATTTACACGAACATCAATTTAAATTATTACTTACCAATAAATGAGAAGATATACTGCCTTTGCTCATGTAAGAATATATAAGCACGTATAGTCCCTTCTTTGTCCTACCAAATTCACAAGGTTCTATGATGTAACCTTCCCAATAACATAACCTTAAAAAATATAAAATGATATCAATCAAAAAACTTAAGTGAACAAACTAACAATTACGAAGAGAACTCTTTCACTCCTACGAGTAAGTAAGATTTTTTTTTTAAAAATAGGCTTCTCTTGCGGACACAGGTGGTGCATGGCTGCCGTCAGCTCGTGTCGTAAGGTGTTGGGAAGAGGGACCCACAGGGAATGAATCGAAAGATCCTTGGATTTTTATTACATGTTGTATAAGTTTTAACATTGACCAAATAATACTATTTTAATAAAGCTTCTTCTTAAGATTTTGTTAGTATCTCTTAAGCTGTATCCACATGAGAAATTTTGAATTTTTGATCCATTTGTCTAGTAAATATAGTTACAGACCAACCAACATATCTTAAGACTATGAGTAGAGATATTAAAATTGGTGGGTTAGGAGATTGGGTAGTGGGTCAATTGGAAAATTTGGCAGATGCTGACATGTGTTAGGTCAATTAGAAAACACATTCCGTAAAATTCTTTAGAGTTGGTTATGAATAACTACATACGTTATATTTGATTACATAAACAAAGTTATTGCAATAAAAGCTTATATTTTAATATCTCCGGTTTAGGAGATTCTATGCATTAAAAGTACACTTCAGAAGATATTCGCCCATTTCATTTTTAGCATTTTATTTCTATTGGTTGCATATAAAACATACCCTGAATCAACCCATTTATACAAAAAAGACTCAAAATTGCCTCTCTAGTTGTTAATCATTCTATATGCTACTTCAGATGTGTAAGGCCCCATTCCCGGGATGCTTACAGCTGGACCGTCATCGCATAATATATTCAAAATAAACATTTCTTTTGCAGCGGAATTTAAAAACTTTCATTAATAATTAAAACATGTTATCTCGTTACATAAATCGTTTACATATTAAAATACAATAACATGTCAAAATGTGGATGCCAGTCTTCGAAACACTCCCAGTAGCTTATGCATCCATGCCTGCAACTCCTCAGCATCAACAAAATACCTGCCAACTATTATGCATACAAAAAGTAAGCAACGCTGAGTGAGTTCTAGTTTTATAAATAAAATACTTTACTTTCTTTAAAAACATAACCTTCGTAAATGTATGCGATCACACATCATACGTACACATTGATAATATTTATTATTATCTTCATCATTGCTCATTTTGTACATTTCATACTTTTATCATTATCTTTCACTGCATTCTAGATCCTGTCTCATGCAATACCCCCGACTCATGTCCAAAGACCGATACTGTGTCGGGGCCTGTAACCAAACCCCCGCGTCATGTCCGAAGACCGACACAGTACCTGTGACATCCGGTAATTTTCCGTTACCAAACTCCGTTTGTTCCGTTAAGTCTTGCATACACGTGTTGGGAGCACACACTAGTTGTCGTTGAACGTTGGTGACTTAATAATAATTAATAATGTTAAACAAATAATTACTATGTTGATTATTAGTTGTGATTATGTGATTTAAATGTTTATTGTAAATTTTATCGCATAACGTGAAAACGTGTGTATTTAATTCGTGCATTGTGTGACTAGTAAAGATAAAGTATATAATTGTTATTATTAGTTCATATGTTTATTATTGTGGTTATAAACATCTTAAAAGGGTGTTAAAAGCTTAATCTTTATAAAATACAAAGTGCAAGGGTTAAAAGGTAATTATGCAAAACTTAGTTGATTAAAACACAAAAACCTAACCCTAAACACCCCATCGGCCGTGACCTGCATTCTTCCCCTCTCCCTTTGCGAAATTCGATCTAAACCAAGCAATAAACATCGATCTTGATTAGTTCCAAGTGGTTCAAACGTGTAGCAAGCATCAAACCTCACCCAACACACGAATTAAAGGTTAGTTTTGTGCTCTTTTCACGTATTTTGATGTGGCCGAGGGTTATGGTTCGAATGTGATGATTGGATGTCGAATTCCTTAATGTTTGTGGATGTTACTAGGTTAGTTAGATTGAATACATGCTAGTTAACGTTGATTATGCAAGAAAGTTTGGATTTTGGTTGTTTGTTCACATGATCATCTTTGGCCGAGAGTTTGAGGCGATTTTGGATCAAATTGGATGTTGAATGTTGGTTGTTTGATGTTGTAATGATGCTAGTTAGGTTGTATGCATATTGGTTAACGTCGATTTTGCAAGAAAGCTTCGATTTTGATTTATGGTTCATAGGTTACTAAGAATAGTAACTTTATTTTGCATGAATTGATGATTTGATGATGTATGAATGTTATGGATGTGTTTGTGATGATGATTAGATCCTAAGTTGATGATATGAACAATTGAAATCAAGAAGATGTGTTATAGTTCATACATTGCTAAAATAGTAACTTTTGGTGTTGAATGTTGATGAATCATGATGATTAGGTGTTGTTGGTCATGTTTAGATGTTGTCATGGACTTGAATTGGTATATAATTGATGAATTCATGAATGTAGTGTGAGTTTGATGAATTTGGGATGAACTTTCCCAAAAGGGAAACTTTAATAGTGCAAATCCTTGAATTGGATGATTTGAGCATGTTTGGGATATTAGGATCATGCTAGTGTGTTCATGGATGATTTCTAAGGTGATGAAATGTGTTGTTTAGGTTATAGGGATGTTGATTTGGTTTGTTACCTATTTTGGCCTGTTGTGATTCGCATGACTTGTGTGATATCTAGTTGCATGATGATCTAGGTAGTATATGTGGTTAATGAAGTGCTATATGTAATCAAGTTGTATGTGAACATGTATGACATGCTGTTGTGTTAGTATTAACGAGTTATCACCTATAATGTCACCAACGGGTCAAACGGGTCAACTGGGTCAAATGTGTCTTGTATTTCTTAAACCTTGAGTTCCTTGGTTTGTAGAGCACTTAGGGTTTCATGTTGATTCTGTGTACACGTACTTATGTACTCTTGTGTTCTAGGTGACCTTTGAAGGTTGTCTTTTTCTTTCAAGTTAAGCTCTAAGTTAATTCTTGCGCGTATCAGGTGAGTTCTTGCCCCACTCATTTTACATAATCTCTTTTGGGGGAGATAGCATACTGTTGATCACAAACGCTTTTATATGAGTGTGTATAATATTGATTTAGTGTTGTTTACCATGGAAAGTCCTCACACTTTCGGATTGTTAATATTGACTAGCGGGGAAATTTTGGGTAGTACTACTGGGTCTGACGAGCCCCACCTGTGCGACTCGAGGTCAAACGGGTGCAATTTTGTCATAACATATATTCGTCACGACCTGGTAAGTCGTGACGGGAGGCAACAAACGTAACACAGTCAGCTTCGATCGCGAAATCACTATGATTAATATTTTTATGTTAATAGACTAGCTATCTATTGCAATACACTACTTATGCTCTGGAAACTGTTGATTGGTTTTATATTTTAACGCAAACTCTTGAACTCACCAACCATGTGTTGACTTGTTTAGTATGCTATTCTCAGGTTAAGGTTGCCAGTTGCCTAGGAGCACGCACACCAGCATCGTTGAGTTGTCTATATTTGTTTGTTTACAAATTTGGGATTATTTTCATATTAAACATTTGTGTTTGGGGCACGTATGTTTTGCGCATTCTCTTTACATACTACTTGTTTTGGTTTTTCTGGTTTTAAAAACGCTTCCGCAGTATTTTGAACGTTAACTCTGGTTTTGTTTATTTATCATATAGAGTCGTTCTTGTTAACTAATGACTGAGATCCTGGTATGTCACGCGCCTCGCGGTAAAACCCCGCTCGCGGATTTTGAGGGTGTGAAAGTACCGGGGTACGCGACAAGGAACCCCTTCGAGTCACGAAGACTCCCTTCGAGCCACGAAGACTCCCTTCGAGCCACGAAGACTCCCTTCGAGCCACGAAGACTCCCTTTGAGTCACAAAGATTCCCTTCGTTCATTACGTTCCACTTTTCATTATTATTGTCTTTCACTTCGTTACATAATACTTTATAATCAATCATACGTCACACCACGTAAAGCCATACATCATAAATAACGTATAATAAAACATAATACATACATTTTTAAAACTATTTAACGAATAAAGACAACACCACACACTCAACATAAACCACAACACAACATCATGCAGAAGCCACCACATCCCAACGGGACCTATCTCAAACATCACCTCTTAAAGCCCCTAAGAAAGCCCTAAGTCTAAAACTAGGCACAATGTCACACCCCGGGCCCAGGTAGGGTGGGACGTCACAGACCAGCCACAACATATGGCAACGGAAACAAACCATCATAAGAGCACAAAAGGAGAAAAACATCACATGGCATTAATGTTTAAAGAAAAACCGGGCTAGAAGTAGGTCTAGCCACCAATACAAGTACATAAATCAAACAATACAAATTGTTCCATGATAACCAAATTTAACTTGTTCCAAATGTTTTAAAACTAATCAAAGCAAATTCCATGGGTCACGGTGCTAGGTCATCATAAGTCTTCTACAAAAGCCAGACCTTCATCACGGGTTACCTGAAACATGCTCAAAGAAAATTTTGTCAACTAAAAAGTTGGTGAATTCAAGTGCTTAAACTTTAACACAAAAGGATTTAATAAAATCCACATTTGATTTAAAAGTCATAGCTTCATTGTTGTGGGGATCATAATCAACCCTGCACTCAGTCCCGGCTAGCCTCTTCAAAAGTTATGTTATACCGGTTAATCCCGAAAGAAGAACTGAGCCTCAAACAGTGGACCATACCTGCCGGATGGTTCACCCTAGTATCTTACAAAAACCTGTCACATGACATAAACGATCCCGCAGGATCTTGGTGTGGTACCCTTCCCGTTCATCACGGAAGGCACTGTGTGTGGGGGTTCCCCAAGTAGATCTACCCATATAAAACAAGCGGTTCACACAAGAATTAATGATCATGATAAAAGTAAAAGCATGTTCTAACCTTTCCACAAGATATAGCATTATAATATAGCATAGGAATAGTTCATCTTAAACAGAGCATGCTTCACCCCAAAAACAGTAGTAAAAAGGGAACACTAGAACTCACCTTAAGTTTCAAGCAACGTGTTTCGAGTACCGGGAAAAGTTTCAAGTCTAGCACCCTACCATCAAGATTAAGTGATAAGCCACTAGTTCTAAGGTCACACAAGGTGGACAAAGTGTGTGTTAAGAAGTTAAATGTTCAACAAGCTTATATTTGCTAAGGCTTGCATTTAAAAGTTTCCTTTTATAGATAGCTAGGGTTTCTTAAGGGGAATTCATGTTTTTACACTATTAGGTCATTGAAACAAGTTAGATTAAGTTTATCAAGTGATTACCAGTCCAAGGGGTCGGTTTATTGAAGTTGGCAGACTTTACAATTTAGTCCTTCAAGTTTCAGAATTTACTTTGCTTCTTTACATTTAATGACCTTTATGACCCCATAACCGACTTTTGGTGTTAAATATTACATTATTAAGAAGTTAAACTCCCAAATTTTCCAGATTTTAAATTTGAGTTGGTGAACATATGTTTTAAGTTACCGGTTACGGTAAAACCGAAGGTGTTTAACGGTTAAGCATTGAATCTTATAGTTTTATGTCTTAAAACTTTAAATATTATTTTAAGGACTTTTAAAAAGCCTTATAATCCTTCAAGAATGTATTTTCAAGCCCTTTTTGTTGAAAGTCCCATTTTTAAGTTTAACTCGTTAAAACGTGTTTTCACCCGAAACCAAACGTTCAAAAGGTGTTAGACCAAATTTTTCATCAACTTTAAGTCTTAGAGGTCTCAACTTACTGAAATAATATCATTTACCAATATTTTTTGTTTATCCTTTTATTTTCAAGATTCCTTCCAAAAGTTACCAGGTTAGGGCCCGTTTTTAGCTAAAAATTCCATTTAAATTGTCTTTTGACCATTTAGTCAAAAAATCCGATCTATATCACTTTGTTAAACCTTTTAGAGCCTTGAATTCGTTTTAACATGGTTATACTCTAAGTTCTCTTATTTTTAAATCATTTTACCACCTTTCGGGTCCCAAAATAAGCTCAAAATGCCTACAAGTCCATACTTTTATTATTTTCAGCCATTAAGAACACCTTATACACAACTAATAACTCAAAAATTACTGAAAAATAGCTCTAACCTATGGATCTGACATGTAACCATGAAATAAGCTTGTAGTTGTGTGTTTTCACCATTTAAACCCATTACACATGTGTAAAACCTTACGGATCATGCTTAAACATTACCAAATCATTTAGACACTTTCAAAACAGGATATTAAGAGTCTTATAAACCATTTATAAGCAGGTTACAAGCCTTGGTTTGGGGGTTACAAGGCATAAAGGTTAGATGATGCAAAAGTCACCCAAAAAGAGGGTTTTCATGGTGTAACTCGTGTTCCACCCATAGAATGACTAATATATCGAATAAGATACCTTCAAGGATGTTAGAAGCTCCTCAAGAACAAGGTTATAGCAGTATGTTTCTGTTAGAATAAAGAATGTAAGGTTTTTGGTAGATTAAAGAAGGAAAAACACATGACATAGCTTGTTTCGGGTGAGATGAACCTTACTCTTTTTGTGCTTCACGATTTGGAGAGTGTATAGGGACAAGAACAATCTGGAAATATTTTAACAAAGGCTGGAGAAGTCAAACTTGAAGAAACCGTGTACCAAAAGCTCTCAAGGTGCCACTCTCTTGCTTGCTTTGAGCTTGGCCGATGTCGGATTGTTGTTGTTCTTTGAGTATGTGGCTGAAATGGAGAGAATTTGTGGTGTGTTTAAGTGTGTTTCAGCTGGAGAAACTGAGAGAGAAGAGAGAAGGAAGAGTGTGTGAGTGTAGTTGAATAAAATTGCATGAATGGGGAGTGGAGGAGGGTGTGGTGGTAAGTCAAGTGGGGTAGAGGGAAAGGGATTGGTGGAGAGGGGGGGGGGTGGCCGATTGGAGTTTATTGGGGGTGTGTTTTAATTTAAATTTTAATAGAAATTGTTATTATGTAGTGTTATTTTGTAGTGTAGTGTAGTATTTTAAATGGTAAACTCTAGTTAGTTATTATGCATTGAGCATGCATATGTGTGTTTTCAACCATGAATTTTTGTGTGTATACACACATTTTAATTGTTTCAATTAAGATTTAATTGCAAGGGAGACTAACTAACTTTCCCGGAACACGAAGTTATTCTATGCTAAGGCTAGACTTAGCTAAATCATCTCAAATAGCACATAAAATAATAAGAATGACCATAGTAGCAGTAACAATAATAACACTACTACTAATAATAATAATGATATTAACATTAATATTAATTTTATGGATAATGATGCAGGAGGTTAAAGGTTAGAATTATGACCTAGAGGTTGGTTGTTACATTCTCCCACCTGTTAGGAAATTTCGTCCCGAAATTTTTAGCTTCGATAAACTTCAGAACGAGTGGGTTTAAAGAGGTGCGGATAATTCTTTCTCATCTCATCTTCTCGCTCCCAAGTGAATTTAGGTCCTCGTTTAGAATTCCATCTTACCTTGACTTTGGGTATGCGACTTCGCCTGAGTTTCTTGACCAGCCGGTCGGTGATCTCTATAGGCTCTTCCACGAAGTTCAACTTGTCATTAATCCTCGCTTCTTTCAAAGGTAACTCCATGGTCTTATCTACCATGCACTTCTTCAAATTTGACACATGGAAGGTGTCATGTATGTAACTTAACTCTTGAGGTAGCTTTAATTTATATGCCACGGGGCCAATTCTTGCTAGTATCTCAAATGGTCCTATGTATCTCTGGCTTAGCTATCCTTTCTTTCAAAACCTCACAGTTCCCTTCCATGGTGCTACTTTTAGCATTACTCTGTCACCCACTTGAAATTCCAAAGGTTTTCGCCTTCTATCAGTGTATTTCTTCTGACGGTCTCTGGCTGCTCTTAAACGCTCCTTGATTTTAAATATTTTGTCGGTGGTCTCCATCACGATGTCGGGTCCCATTACTTGGCTATCACCGATCTCATTCCAACTCAATGGTGATCGGCATTTCCTACCATATAGGGCCTTATATGGAGCTGCTTTTATACTTGTGTGGTAACTATTATTGTAGGAGAACTCTACTAGAGGAAGATGGTTGTCCCAGTTCCCACCAAAGTCAATCACGCAAGCCCTTAGCATATCTCCCAAGGTTTGGATGGTTCTTTCACTCTGACCGTTAGTTTATGGGTGGTATGCAGTGCTTAAATCCAGATGGTTTCCTAGAGCCTGCTAGAGTGACTTCCAGAAATGAGAAATGAAACGAATATCATGGTCAGAGATGATTGAAAGAAGTGACTTCCAGAAATCCAGATGGTTTCCTAGTGGCACCCTATGCCTAGTTACTATTTCATTGATGTACAGTTGGGCCAGCTTTGTCAGGTCGTAGTCTTCTCGAATCGGCAAGAAGTGAGCTGATTTTGTTAACCGGTCAACTATTACCCAGATGGCATCATGACCTCTGAAAGTCCTGGGAGCTTTGTAACAAAATCCATAGTGACGTTATCCCATTTCCATTCTGGGATTTCGGGCTGTTGTAACGTTCCTGACAGTTTTTGATTTTCTGCCTTTACCATGGCGCACGTCAGACACTTCCCAACATAAATGGCGATTGATTTCTTGATTCTAGGACACCAGAAAAGTGCCTTTAGATCTTGGTACTTTGTGTCACTTCCGGGGTGAATTGAGTACCTAGATTTGTGGGATTCGTCTAGGATCACCTCTCTAATTCCCTCGTACTTCGGTACCCACGTTCTCCCTTCATGTTTATATATACCATCGTTACTCAACTCTAACTGCTTTTCCATTCGTGTTAACAACTCCTCTGCTAATTTATCTTCCTTTAGAGCTTCGCCTTGAGCTTCTTTTAGTCTTGCTATAAGGTCGGTATACACGCTCATCCTTAAGGCACGAACACAAAGGGGTTTTTCTCTTTCTTTCCTGCTCAAGGCATCTACCACTACATTGGCCTTGCCGGGATGGTAGCGGATTTCACATTCGTAATCATTCAATAGCTCAACCCATCTTCTCTTACGCATGTTTAGCATTTTCTGATCAAGAATGTGTTGCAAACTTCTATGGTCAGTGTAGATAATGCACTTCGTGCCATAGAGATAATGCCTCCATATTTTGAGTGAAAACACCACGGCACCCAATTCTAGGTCATGCGTGGTATAGTTCTTTTCATGATCATTCAGTAGTCTTGAAGCAAAAGCAATTACCTTGTTGCGCTGCATTAGCACGCATCATAGTCCCTGACGCGAGGCGTCACAATAGACTACCAAATCCTTAACTCCTTCTGGGAGGGCGAGGATAGGAGCACTACACAGCTTTTCCTTGAGTGTTTCGAATGCTTCATTTTGATCTTGTTCCCACACAAAGGCTGTATTCTTCTTAGTCAAAGCAGTTAATGGTTGCACAATGCGTGAGAAGTCCTTGATAAATCTTCTATAGTATCCGGCCAATCCAAGGAACTGCCTTATCTTGGTAGGAGTTTCCGGAATTTTCCAGTTCTTAATAGCCTCTATCTTTGAAGGGTCCACTTGAATTCCATCTTTGTTTTTGACATGCCCTAGAAATTGGATCTCTCGCATCCAAAATTCGCATTTGGAGAATTTGGCGTATAGCTTCTCATTCTTCAGTAACTCAAGAATCAGCCTATGGTGCTTCTCGTGCTCTTCCTTACTACGGGAGTATATCAGGATATCATCGATAAACACAATCACAAATTTTCCTAGGTATGGGCGACACACTCGGTTCATGAGATCCATAAATGCCGCTGGTGCGTTAGTCAGTCCAAAGGGCATGACCAAGTACTCATAATGTCCATATCTAGTTCTAAAGGTTGTTTTGGGTATGTCTTCCTCTTTTATCTTTAGTTGATGGTACCCTGATCTTAAATCTATTTTGGAAAAATAGCTTGCCCCCTGCAGTTGATCGAATAGGTCATCGATTCTCGAAAGAGGGTAACGATTCTTTATTGTCAGCTTGTTTAGTTCCCGGTAATCAATACACATACGTAGGGTTCCATCCTTCTTCTTCACGAATAGTACCGGGGCACCCCATGGAGAAACACTCGGTCGTATAAACCCCTTATCGAGTAGCTCTTGGATTTGTAGCATTAGTTCTTTCATCTCGGGAGGGGTAAGTCGGTACGATTCCTTGGTTACTGGTGCAGCACCCGGCAATAGATCTATTTGGAACTCAACCTGACGAGTCGGAGGGAGTTCCGGTAGGTCTTCACGAAATACTTCCGGATATTCAGAAACCACTGGTATATCCTCAATCTTCTTTTCCTCTTTGGCTTTGATTACATAGACTATGAAAGCTGGGCATCCCTTCATGAGACTCTTGGTCGCCTTTAAATGGGATATCATAGGATATAGCATGTTACTTATTTCTCCATGAACAACTAACACCTTCCCATCATTCAATGGTATCTTAAATAGGCGTTCATCACACACGATTTTGACTCTATGCCTAGCCAGCCAATCCATACCAACAACCACATCGAATCCTCCTAGATTAATAGGCATTAGGTTTGTCTTAAATGTACTTCCTTCTAGATTCATTAAGCAATCTTTGATGACTTCATTAGTTTCTAAGATGTTACCATCAGCTAATTCTATGGTAAACGTATCAGTCAGGACACATGCACTCAAGTCAATCAAAGGCCTAAAAGTACGAGAGACAAAACTAGCAGTTGCTCCAGTATCAAATAGAACGGTAGCAGGATGGTTGTTTATAAGAAACGTACCATTGACCACATCAGGTTCCTTACGAGCACTGGCTGGATCCATCACGAATGCTCGTCCCTTGGGCTTGTTGGGTCTGGCGTCCTTATCTCTCCCCAGCTTAGGACACTTATTCCTCATGTGCCCTGGATCTCCACACTCATAGCATTGTTTACCTGACACATACGTACAATCCTTAATTAAATGACCTGGTCGTTTACATCGGAAGCAGGGCATCGGGTTGCACTCCCCTTGATGATGCAGTTTGCACTTGTTGCAGAATGGGCTTGTACTCGAGTATAGCTTCCGAGTCCTTCCACCCTGGTCATCGCGCCTCATACCTTCAAAACCCTTCTTGCTTGACCCACTACTGCTACCAATTGCATTCTTCACATCAAACCACTTTCTCTTCTCACCCATCAGCTTCCTTGTTTCGTCAGCCCTGGTTTGTTCAGTCCATCCAGCCCTGACTAAATCATCAGTCAAACTACTGGTGAAGTCAACCACAGCTTCAAGGGTTGAGGGCCTGGAGGATTGAACCATACCCTTGACTCTAGGATGTAGTCCCCAAATGAAACGTGCTACGCCCCTGGATTCCGGTGTCACCAGGTGTGGCACTAGATGAGACAGGGCTAAGAAGCGGTTCATGTACTCAGTGTAATTAGGTCCTTTCATCTCCAGTCTCAGAAATTCAGACTCCAGTTTCTCTAGTTGGTTGATTGGGCAGTATTTGTTGGTTATCAATTCGCAGAATTCGGTCCAGCTTATTCGGTTAGCAGCGTTTCTTCCCCGGGGATGAGTAACAGTCTTCCACCATTCCAGTGCCGATCCCTTGAGTGGTTGGGAAGCAAACCTCACCGTGTGTTCCATCTTACATTCGCTGATATCTAAGACGACTTCCATTTCATCAATCCATCGGTACGTCTCTATCGCACCCTCGGTACCATAGCAATCCTTTGGCTTGCGCGCCATGAAGGTTTTGTAGGAGCATCCATTCCTTAATGCTTCAGCTTCCTCATTGTTGCCCTCATTGTTCCCGAATCCATTATTACCACCGGGGTTGCTCCGGTCCGCATTGATCTAAGCGATGATGGTCGGAATGGCGTTAGCAATTTGTTGTGCTACGAGGTTGGCAATTCTCTCATCATTCCCCTGATGGGCATTCTCTCCAAGAGGAGTTCTTGGTGGAGTAGGGGGTTGGTTTCCGGTCTGTCTAGCTCCCTCACGACGACCTCTAGTAGATCCTTGTCTTCCAATACAGGTTCCTTGTCTGGTCGGCATTCTGGTAGCATCACAGATAAATTCGTTTAGCATCTCATAATTGGTTTCAATTAGCCCATGCATCACTTATCCTAATATACCGCATTCTAATAGGAGGGAGTGTAATATACACACCACTAAATACCTCTAAATATGTTCCATTAAATTAATTTAGGACAATTCACCCAGAATGGACACAAGTCAAAATTCCCAACGCCTAACATGACATATTGCAATTCAATACAAATTACCCTGCGAAATTTAGCATCAATAGAAATGGTTTCATAGATAGATTGGGTTAATAGTATCAGCAAAACATAATTGGATCAGAGTTATACTCTTACAAGTTAGAAGGTGCCATCACCCCCCCCCCCCATAATAAATAATAATAGTATCTGATAATAATAAAAATTGTTTCCTTCAACTGTCTAAAAGACAGACAATCCCACTTCTTCTCCACGCTCTCACATCGACTTCTTTTTCAGCCACCCTAGCCACCCTGAGTTCTTCTTCCTTTGCTCTTGCTCCAACCGCTGGACCCCATGCGAAGCCATCATGGCCTGAAACTGGGCGGACTGAGAGGTCCGAGTGGCGTGCTAGAGTGTCAGCTCGTGACGATAGACGGTCTTCAGAATCTCTTCCAATGCAGCATCAGAGGGACCTACATCGCTTGCCCGACGGCTAGACTGGGAGTACCGGTCACCAAATAGCACACTAGGGCCATCATACATGCTGTGCCTCGGTGGCATCCAGTGCTCATCATGTGGGTGGTGTCGGAGCGAGTCAAACATCGGTGGTGCAGGTGTCGGAGTCCTAACAGGTGGTGGAGGAGGAGGTGGCATCCTAAAGGAGACTGAGGGTCCTGGCCTAGTACTTTTGTGTGGACGAGTGATAACACACGCACCCCTATCCCCGATAGGTGGGATAGGTGAGTGGGTAGGAGCTGCGACATGTGGTGAATGGGAGCACGTTTGGCTCCTGGAGGGGATGTCGAGGAAGAGTCATCTGATGGCTCAGTGTCGTCAGACGTAATGGATATCCAGCCTGGATGTCCGCATCTCCTCAAGTATTCTTCATACTCCATCCGCGACGTCGCCCTCTTGCGGCTCCCAGCTGGTGTAGTACCGTCAGTTGGGTACGCAGGTGCCTTCCCTTTGTCAGCCATAGCTTTGATGTCCTGTAAGAAATATCATGAGTAATTTGGTTTCTCATAGCTCATATGTGATAATAATAGTACTTATAGTAGTAGTGATGGCAATAGTATCAAATATCCTAATAGTATCAATAACCAGAGGTATCAGTAATCAATAGTATCATAAATCAGTAGTCTCTTCAAATAATAACAAGTAAAGTAGTTTATTTTAGGAAAAACCTTTAGGCCACTTGAAGTAAATTTCAAAAATCATAACTTTCAAACAAAAAGGTCCAATCATTACCTAAAGGTCCATCAATTTAATCATCAATTTACCCAATCCAATCATCCCAACACTTTCCCATAAGGACGGTCCTAAGGTATCAGGGTTGTAGCCTAGGGTCTACTATGGTATTCCCGACTTCTCTACAACCTTTGGCTCTGATACCAATCTGTCACACCCTGGGTCCAGGTAGGGTGGGATGTCATAGACTAGCAACAACATATGGCAGTGGAAACAAGCCATCATAAGAGCACAAAAGGAGAGAACATCACATGGCATTAATGTTTAAAGAAAAACCGGGCTAGAGGTAGGTCTAGCCACCAATACAAGTACATAAATTCAACAATACAAATTTTTCCATGATAACCAAATTTAACTTGTTCCAGATGTTTTAAAACTGATCAAAGCAAATGCCATGGGTCACGGTGCTAGGTCGTCATAAGTCTTCTACCAAATTTAACTTGTTCTAGATTTTTGGTTTATCCTTTTATTTTCAAGATTCCTTCCAAAAGTTACCCGGTTAGAGCCCGTTTTTAGCTAAAAATTCCATTTAAATTGTCTTTTGACCATTTAGTCAACAAATCCGATCTATATCACTTTTTTAACCCTTTTAGAGCCTGGAATTCTTTTTAACATGGTTATACTCTAAGTTCTCTTATTTTTAAGTCACTTTACCACCTTCCGGGTCCCAAAATAAGCTCAAAATGCCTACAAGTCCATACTTTTATTATTTTCAGCTATTAACAACACCTTATACACAAATAATAACTCAAAAGTTACTGAAAAATAGATCTAACCTATGGATCTGACATGTAACCATGAAATAAGCTTGTAGTTGTGTGTTTTCACCATTTAAACCCATTACACATGTGTAAAACCTTACGAATCATGCTTGAACATTACCAAATCATTTAGACACTTTCAAAACAGGTTATTAAGAGTCTTATAAACCATTTATAAGCAGGTTACAAGCTTCGGCTCAGATGTTACAAGGCATAAAGGTTAGATGATGCAAAAGTCACCCAAAAAGAGGGTTTTCATGGTGTAACTCGTGTTTCACCCATAGAATGACTAATATATCGAATAAGATACCTTCAAGGATGTTAGAAGCTCCTAAAGAACAATGTGATAGCAGTGAGTTTCTGTTAGAATAAAGAATGTAAGGTTTTTGGTAGATTAAAGAAGGAAAAACACATGACATAGCTTGTTTCGGGTGAGATGAACCTTACTCTTTGTGTGGTTCATGATTTGGAGAGTGTAGAGGGACAAGAATGATCTGGAAATCTTTGAACGAAGGCTGGAGAAGTCAAACTTGAAGAAACCGTGTACCAAAAGCTCTCAAGGTGCCACTCTCTTGCTTGCTTTGAGCTTGGCCGATGACGGATTGTTGTTGTTCTTCGAGTATGTGGCTGAAATGGAGAGAATTTGTGGTGTGTTTGAGTGTGTTTCAGCTGGAGAAACTGAGAGAGAAGAGAGAAGGAAGAGTGTGTGATTGTAGTTGAATAAAATTGCATGAATGGGGAGTGGAGGAGGGTGTGGTGGTAAGTCAAGTGGGGTAGAGGGAAAGGGATTGGTGGAGAGGGGGGATGGCCAATTGGAGTTTAGTGGGGGTGTGTTTTAATTTAAATTTTAATAGAAATTGTTATTATGTAGTGTTATTTTGTAGTGTAGTATAGTATTTAGATGGTAAACTCTAGTTAGTTATTATGCATTGAGCATGCATATGTATGTTTTCAACCGCGAATTTATGTGTGTATACACACATTTTAATTGTTTCAATTAAGATTTAATTGCAAGGGTGACTAACTGACTTTCTCAGAATATGAAGTTATTCTATGCTAAGGCTAGACTTAACTAAATCATCTCAAATAGCACATAAAATAATAAGAATGACCATAGTAGCAGTAACAATAATAACACTACTACTAATAACAATAATGATATTAACATTAATATTAATGGTATGGATAATGATGAAGGAGGTTAAAGGTTAGAGTTATGACCTAGAGGTTGGTTGTTACACACAACATAACATTCTAGGCGCATCAGTAGAAAATTCTAAGTATAAAAGCCCTGGGCGCATGGGAACTATTTGGGCGCATGAGCCCTATTCAGGCGTTCCAACACTTGGCCACAGAAACAATTCTGGGCGCATGGCCACTATTTGGGCGCACCATCTTTGGGCGCATCAGGACCTTTAGGCGCATGAGCACCACTTAGGCTCATGGCCAACTTTTGGGCGCATGTCCCCTGTTGGGGCGCATGACCTTGGGCACATGAAGATAGTTGGGTGCATCAACACTTAACCACAATTCAGTTAGGCGCATGGGAACATTCTGAAAATCTAATCTGCCAAGAACACACCCGAAACATTTCTACCCTAACCCAAACACAGATCTAGCATACTAAGGGCATCTTAACATTCTAGCAACAATTCTAACCACTAAACCACAACCAAACACATAACCACAACAGATACGCCCGAACAACAACAAGCATAGGCATACGGTTATCTTTCAAAAACATTTATCCGGTATTCATAACAACCCCAAAGCTTTAAAATCTGTAAAAGAGGGGTCTGGAAACTCACCTGAAGTAGATCTTCAAACCAGGTACTTCCACTTGCGATTTCAGCTTCAATTTCCTGAGAACAACTTCTTAGCAGCTTCTTCTTCCTCTTTCTCCAAAAACCCGAAATTTCCTTCTTCTTCTTCTTTTTCTTCTTTTGGCCGAGAGCAGGAAAGCAGATCCCTCCTTTATGGGCGGCCATACCTCTTATATTATTAAAATAAAGAAGTTTGTGCACTTTTACACTTTGCACCCCTCATCTTGTGCCCATTTACTTTTCTTTCTGGATTCTTTTCTTTTCGTTTTCTTTAAATAAAATTCGGGGTGTTAAAAGATGTTATGGTTTATAAGGCATGGTAAATACCACCTACAATAATGAATCAAATAAATGTAAAATTTTGTTTAAGCATCATTTATTCTTTATGATATATCATAAATATGATGCTGAAAAAGTTTGAAGGTGAATATATGCTAAGGGACTAATATTTACTCTATCTACACTAACCAAGCATGTAAGAGGATGATTTGTATAGATGTATAGATAACCAGTACCTCTGTATGAGCTCTTTCTCGCCTTATTTTGAATTAGTTGCCAGAACTTAAACTGTAACAGTCTGAGCAGTGGTCATCTGAGCTTTGTAAATAGAACTAAATGTCCTTTGCCTATTGTCAAGGTAAAATTATATGCTACTTAGGTATATCCCTGTTTGATCAAGATGATAAAAACAAGTAAAAGGTAAGATAATAGAACTGAAAAAAAAGAACAATTGGATTACGCTTAAACACTACATCTGTGCTTCGTTCCTAATTTCAGACTCAACGGTTTTTCCCCATATGTATAAATGTTTGGATATTTAACTAGAGTAATTTACATGTTTATATTAGAAAGCCAATTTCATAATTATGCATTCAATTTTAGGTTTTCAAACTTTGTCCTGACCTTTCAAATTTATATTTATCCTGTAAGAGAGAGATTGATGTAATAGTTTAGGCGTTCAATATTATATCAATTTTCCTTAGAGTATTTGTTTATTTATTTTTCCGCTCTGACAAAGTTTTATACAACTAATGATCTTTCTTGTAACTTGTAAGATTCTTAAAAGATATGAGGGGTGACCTTCCATCATAATCTTTCTTGTTTGGGTCAGGCCCGAATCAAATTAAGCTTTTGATCTAAGACAAATATCCATTAAAAGCTGCATTATAACGCCCCGAAAATTTCAAGAGAAAGAAAGGCAGAAAAAGTTCTGGTGCGAAGGGAACTTCTCGTGCGAGAACTCTGAGCCAAAAGTTGAACTGGGTATAAATAGCTGAGA
This sequence comes from Flaveria sonorensis, assembly GCA_025506505.1. Taxonomy (NCBI): domain Eukaryota; kingdom Viridiplantae; phylum Streptophyta; class Magnoliopsida; order Asterales; family Asteraceae; genus Flaveria; species Flaveria sonorensis. Next base: position 413,292 of record CM046437.1, on the reverse strand, counting down.
ACACCCGTTTGACCCCATATTCACGCGAAAAGTGCTGCTGGTAGAGAGAGAAAGCGGTTGTGTAGAGAGAGAAAGTGAAGAATCGAGGTGTTAAAGGCATGTAACTCATGTAGTAACTCATTTTATGTACTAAAAATAGATTATTAATGAATGTAACATGTGGATATGTAGTTTTTTGTTTGGCAAGAACTTTTGGGAAGGTTTTGTTGTGCTAGATCTTCAAGAGGTGAGTTTCTAGCCTCTTTTTATGCAAGTTTTTACGTTTTGAGGCTATTATTCATACTAAAATGCTTGGATATGCTTGTAATGATGTTGTTTATGGTGCTAAGCATGTTAGGACAGCCTTAGATGCGATAAGTTATGTTTAGGCGAGATTCTGTAAGTTTTCACGTGAATAGTTAGATTGTACGGTACAAAATTTGAATCTAGTAAGTTCTCGCGCGATAGGCATGTTCTCGCGCGACATGTAGTTTTCGCGCTTCCTGTAGTTTTTGCGTGACTATGAGGATTTGATGTGCAGGGTTTGACTGTGGTAAGGTTCTCGTGCGAAAGGAAGGTTCTCATGCGAAAGGATAGTTCTCGCACGAGATGAAGTTTTCACATGACCTGTTGTTTATGTGCTATGTTATCTATTCATGTTTAAATGGTTTTCAAAAAACGATATGCTTTACGATATGACATTACGTGGTATGTAATGTATATGTACGTAAAGTATTATGTAATGAAAGTGAAAGATAACGAAGATGAAAAGTGGAATGTAATGAACGAATGAAAGTCTTGCAAGCAAAATGAATGGAGGTGCACGACCATGTTTTTGTTAGCTCAACTGAAGTACGGCTTAGCTAGCCCATAAGGATGCACTTCAGGGGTCCAATCCTTGAGATTGACCAAAACGATATAGGATCCTTGTCGCTTTACCCTGGTACTGTATTCAGCTTCGTGCATAATGTTTGGGCGTTTATTAATAAATCTTAGCACAGTACTAGCTTCGTGCATAATGTTGAGGGTTTAGCATATGGTAGGATCCAGATGAAAGTGAAATATGTTAATGAATGAAAGTATGAAAATAAAAGGATGAACGATGATGAAAGATAATAAACGATTATTATCAAGATGTATGTATGATGTATGCTCACGTACGAATGTAAAGGAAATGTTTTACGTAAAGTAAATTATTTTTATTATAAAACTAGAACTCACTCAATTTCGCTGAATTTTGTATGCATAATAGTTGGCGAAGCTGAGGAGGTGCAGGCATGGACATGGAAGCTACCGGGATAATTCAAGTCTAAATGGTTGAATGGTTGGATAAAGAACAATCTATCCAAACCTTCTCATGTGAAGCCGGTTTCACATGATTCAAAGATGAAAAAGACCAATGTTTCAAAATTAAAATCTCTTCCTTCGGGTCTTAAACATAAAATGATTTCCAAATTCAATTCTTTCAAATCAAAAGTAATTGAACAGAAACAAATTTGGAAAGTAAAACAAAAAGAAAAGGATAAAGAAATAAATGATTTTTCAAAAGAGTGTGTGCTTAAACAGGTTACATACACTGATGAAAAAGGAACTCCCTGGACCACGATGGCCTGGGTCCCCCTCTCTAACTAATCTGTTTATGAGTGCAGGAACAATTCAAGAGGCCTATCAGTAATCCGGTTTACTGACTGGGATTGATCGTAATTCAAATTTTAGGCGGAACAAACAGGTTATGGTATCTCATCCATATTTTGGATTCTTATCTACCATTCACAATCACTGCATTTTTCTTGTTACTTCTTTTCTCATGTTTTTATTAGTACAATTTGGAAGACTTTCTTTAGTAAAATTCTTTTTTCATTTCCATTTATTATATACATAAAAAAGGGGGAAATTTCTTTTTTTTGTTTCATGGCAGTTAGAAAGATATTTCGGGGGAGAATAAAAAATTTTCACGGGAACTAAGAACTTGATTTGGGATGACTGAGAAATGATAGTATGTCTTCTTGGTATGCTTATTTGCATGACTTGTACTTTGTGAGAAATGATATAACTGATGTAGATGTCTGTATCACTTAATATTCTAAAATATAAAAAAGACAGTTTCATTATATGATATGCTTGGTAGGCTCAGCCTGAAAACGAAGTAAACAGTGATTTTGTAGCCTAACTAAAGCTTTAAAACTCGATGATAAGGATTATTCTCCTGACATTTCGGTCTGCACAAAGTTATAATTCTCGTAAAAAATGGGTTGAGAGTATCTGACTTCTGCCTTGATTACTTCGATTCCCAAATTCCCTCACCCTTGCTTCTGAATTGATGCTTCTTGTAAGTTCTTTAGAATCCTTTTCGTGCTTATCTCCTCTGCTATGCGGATGCATTGACCTGGAGCGTTGATCTTCTCTATTATACGTGAGTATAGACCTGAAGCTCTCATCAGCATGCTTAGATGATCATCTCCTCTGTTATACATAAGTATAGACCTGGAGCTCTCATCATCTGTTCACTAAAATAATGGTACAGTGATTCTTAAATTAAGATCATTGTTGAAAACTTAAAAGAAAATCAAGCAGAGTTAATCATATTACTCAATAAGCCCTGATGATGGGATAAGTTCTTTTTCGGATGTCTATGGGAACCAAATCACTTGAGCTTCTCTAATTAAATCTAAAACATGATAAAATCAGTTACAGATCACTTGCTGAAAAGGATAAGGCATGGGTTTTAATTGGACAAATATACCAAAAATCATTTTTGAATTGTTTTGGCTTTCAAAAATTTTAAATTGTCACCAGACTCTATATCAGTGTGATCTCACTAACTTGTCGATGTTCAAATACAGCTTTGTGCTTTCGTATATCTTGAGGATGTGATTCTTGGTATAATATGATAAAACAAAATAAAATAAAATATTCATTTCAAATCATTTTTCAAGTCTTCCATATTATGATATTAAAATATTATCATTTTCACATGCATTTCATGGGAAATTGCACATTCAGATAAACACGGGTTTGTTTGTATTGTTGAAATGATCTAACGAGAATTGTGTAAAATGTGTTTGTAATTGTGTTACATATTCTTGCTGCAATTGATGGCCGATCATCAACTGAGCAAAGTACCATACCAGAGAACCTGTTCCTCAAGTTTGTAGAGGATACCGAGCTAGGATTCCTTCTCCTACATCTTCTGAAGCACTCAAGAATAAAGAGTTGGAGTTGCTGTTCCTGATCATTCTCATGATGCACACAAAAGGAGGGAGCATTCAAAAAGGGGGAGCCTATAAGATGAAAGATTGTTGGTACCAGATCATCAATCTAGGGGGAGATTGAAGATCATTATATAGTTGACTTATCGGTGCTGATCATGATGAAAGACGTTGATAACAATAGAATAAGGAGTAGTATTGTTGGGTCTGAAAAGGATAGTCTATATTATCAACACAGTGAAAGTCAACAAATATCAACGTCACTGTCAAAGTCATCAAAAAGTCAAACAGACGCGTTCGAGATGAAGGACCGAGACGAGACGTTAAAGATATAAATGACTAGGAGTTTATTGTTAATAAATATATTTTGATATTTTGTGTCAACAAAATATATTTATTTATGTTTAAGTTATTTTTATGTTTTAATGATAGTCTAGGGGGCTAATTGTCATTAAGTCTAATTGTCATTAGACTATATATAGCTAGAGTCATTACTGTGTTTAGGAAGCTTGAATGAGCTAGATTTGAGGGTTTCCATGTAAACAATATCTTATGCAAATCAATATAGATCAAACAAGGGTTTTATTGAATGTTCTTGAGGTGTTCATCTTGTTCATTCTTATTTTATAGTGTTTGATCTATTTTGTACACAAATATCATTGATATTTGTGTTTTCAGTGGGATTTGTTTGTGTTTATCAATCAAGTGCACTGTTATATCGATCTAGAGGACCAACAATTTGGTATCAGAGCCATTGTGCTCTTGATTAGTTGGTTTTTGGTCATTTTTCAAAAAATAGTACTGTTCCATCGATCTTGCATACTGATTCTGGTGTTTCTGTTATAGAAATTGATTGAGGATGGTACATTTTTGATGGGTGAAGCTATTGTAATCATCAGACTTCAAATTCATTGTGTTTTGGATGCGATTGGGTTGATTCTGTTCTGAAAAGGGGTTTCAGATTCATAGGGCGAATTTACAGTTCGTCCAGCGAATTTACCAACGAAACTAAGGATTTGATGATTTCAAATTCACGTGTTATTGTCAGTGAAAGTAGCCCACTTTTGAACGAAAGTTCAACCCTCTGCTAGTCACTACAAGCAAAAGTGCTGGCGAACTTATTTTAGAATGAAAGTTCTACTAGTCTCAGCGAAACTATCGCCAAAACTAGTGTTGTCGATCATTGGTTCGAGTGAAACTACTGCTTGTATTCCAGCGATTCTAGCAACGAATTTGCCAGTGAAGTTACCAGTGAATTTACTTGTTTGTCAGCGAAACTATCCTCTTTTAGCTAATGATGTCCACCAATATTACCATATCTGACTTGGAGAGTGTTGTTCCTAATAGGCCACCGAGGCTTATAAATGGTGATAACTTTGAGGATTAGGAAAGATGTTTGAAAGCCAAAACAATTCAAAAATGATTGTTGGTATATTTGTCCAATTTAAACACATGCCTTATCCTTTTCAGCAAGTGATCTGCAACTGATTTTATCATGTTTTTGATTTTATTAGAGAAGCTCAAGTGATTTGGTTCCCATAGACATCCGACAAAGAACTTATCCCATCATCAGGGCTTAATGAGTAATATGATTAACTCTGCTTGATTTTCTTTTAAGTTTTCAACAATGATCTTAATTTAAGAATCATTGTGCCATTATTTTAGGGAACAGATGATGAGAGCTCCAGGTCTATACTTACGATAACAGAGGAGATGATCATCTAAGCGTGCTGATGAGAGCTTCAGGTCTATACTCACGTATAACAGAGAAGATCATCGCTCCAGGTCAATGCTTCCGCATAGCAGAGGAGATAAGCACGAAAAGGATTCTGAAGAGCTTACAAGAAGCATCAATTCAGAAGCAAGGGTAAGGGAATTTGGGAATCGAAGTAATCAAGGCAGAAGTCAGATACTCTCAACCCATTTTTGATGAGACTTATAAATTTCTGCAGGCCGAAATGTTAGGAGAATAATCCTTATCATCGAGTTCTAAAGCTTTAGTTAGGCTACAAAATCACTGTTTACTTCGTTTTCAGGCTGAGCCTACCAAGCATATCATATAATGAAACTGTCTTTTTCATATTTTAGAATATTAAGTGATACAGACATCTACATCAGTTATATCATTTTTCACAAAGTACAAGTCATGCAAATAAGCATACCAAGAAGACATACTATCATTTCTCAGTCATCCCAAATCAAGTTCTTAGTTCCCGTGAAATATTTTTATTCTCCCCCGAAATATCTTTTTAACTGCCATGAAACAAAAAAAAGAAATTTCCCCCTTTTTTATGTATATAATAAATGGAATTGAAAAAAGAATTTTACTAAAGAAAGTCTTCCAAATTATACTAGCAAAAACATAAGAATTGAAGTAACAAGAAAAATGCAGTGATTGTGAATGGTAGATAAGAATCCAAAATGTGGATGAGATACCATAACCTATTTGTTCCGCCTCAAATTTGAATTAGGAACAATCCAAGTCAGTAAACCGGATTACTGATAGGCCTCCTGAATTGTTCCTGCACTCATAAACAGATTAGTTAGAGAGGGGGACCCAGGCCATCGTGGTCCTGGGAGTTCCTTTTTCATCAGTGTATGTAACCTGTTTAAGCACACACTCTTTTGAAAAATCATTTATTTCTTTATCCTTTTCTTTTGTTTTACTTTCCAAATTTGTTTCTGTTCAATTACTTTTGATTTGAAAGAATTGAATTTGGAAATCATTTTCTGTTTAAGACCCTAAGGAAGAGATTTTAATTTTGAAACATTGGTCTTTTTCATCTTTGAATCATGTGAAACCGGCTTCACATGAGAAGGTTTCGATAGATCGTTCTTTATCCAACCATTCAAAGATATGTGCTTTTTACCTTTTGAACCCGAGAAGCAACCTGTGTTATCTTTACCTCCTGAAGCTTGCCTTTGAACCTGAGGGCACTTCTTTAGCACATGACCTTCTTTTCCACATCTGAAGCAAGCCTTGAAAGGCTTTTGGTTCTTTGTAGTCCCGTGAAGAATAGGAGAGGTGGAGCCTGCTTTGAGGTTGATACAGCTTGTTGACAACCTTGATGCTTCTTCTTTTGGATATATGGAAATTGAACCTTTTGAGGCTTTGTCAATGTGGATTTCGAACTGGGTTGTGATTTGATTTGTGATGTTCCAGGAGCTGAGATCTGAACATTCTTCTGAGTACACTTTTGTATGACTGGTGATTTGGTAGACTTGGAGGCAAATTTGTGGCGAGCTTGATGGATAGCAGATGAAGATGGTGAGTGCTTCTGCTGAGCTTTGGAGGAACCGCTAATTTGCTTAGCAGTTGGAGATGAGATCCGTATAGGTCTTGATTCAACTGTTGGAAGCTTTTGACACTTGATAACTTCAGGTGACTTGATGATCTCTGGTTCATCATCAGAACTTGTCCAGTCCTGCATACACAAGTTAGCTTCCAATGGATCTTGATTGATGACTCTTGTTGTGTCGGTTTGTGTTGTTGAGTTCTGATTGCTTGATGATTCCACAGTTGTTCCTTCTTTGACAAACTTGACAGGAACAAATGAAGGGATATTACCTGTCTTGAATTTGTTAAAGAAGTTACTGGAAACAACTGATACTAGTTTTGAAGCATCAGAGGTGGAATTATCATTTTGCAGATCATATCCTTGCTTGATGAGCCCCAAACCTACAGGAAAATCATATTCATCTCGAACCTCTTTGTGATTAACGCTGCTTAAACCTACATGTAAACTATTATTATCTGCAGCTTCAACTAAATCATCAGATGGATGAGGTTGAGGCATAGGAGAGTAACAGTAAGTGCTAGGAGGAGGATAAACATATGAAGTTTCACCAGATCCCACACCCGTTTTCATTCTAGCTCCCCTTTGCTTAGAGAATAGTTCTTCCTGTTTCATCCCTGATATCGTCCATTTATCAAGTTTAGTTTTAAACTTGCTAGTCTCAAATTCTGCTAATGTGACTCGTTCGCTCAAAACATTAATCTCGACATTCTTTTCTAAAAGATTTATTTTTAAAAGATCATTTTCTTTTAAAGCTTCTCTTAGTTTAATAAAATATTTGGACTCATTGATTTTAAGTTCTTTGTTATTTGTTTTAATTCTTTTTCATTTTCTAACAATAATCTGTTAGATTTATAAACCTCAAATAAATGAATTTTGCAGGGAGGAGAACACATGTCTTGAACTATCTCATAGGGGACTCCCATAACTATCTTTTCAGCAGCTAGGGCTTTTTCACATTGACATACGGGAGTGTTCTTTTTGTACTTTCCTCCTTAGCAGCTCTCTTCTTAGCTTCCTCAGCTTCATCTCCCTCTGGATTTCCTTCATCCTGAACCTCCCGCTTCACTTCATCTGTTTCACTATGCTGTTGCTTTTGAATTTTACACCAGCTTGCACAGGCATCAACATCACCAACACTCTCACCTTGAGTATCATAGCTGAATTCTTTGAAAGGATCAAACTCTTCAACAGAATCCTCATCACTGTTTACTACCTCAGCCATCAATGCATGGTTGACTTCTTCTTTAGTTTCTTTGATCTCAGCACTTGAAGATACACTACCATACATGAATTGATTGTACTCTCTTCTTTTCAAATCCAAATCAAATGTCTTCAACTTGTTGATAACTTCCATGAGTTTATAGTTAGCAAAATTCCTTTCCTGCTTTAACAATCTAAATTGTGGACTCCACTGTGGAGGAAGAGAGTCCAAAAGTTTTGTGACTTGTTCATGGTTCCCCAGTTGGTCATCATGCTTCTTAAGGTTGCTTGCCACCATCAGAAATCGATCAACAAAATCAGATATCTTTTCATCTTTCATGGCAGCAAAAGAATCAAACCGACTTTGTGCCATTTTGGCGTTGTATGATTCGAAATCGGAAGAAAACGACATTTTCAGTTAAAAATATTAAAACTCACTTTAACACCCAAAACTAAAATTATTTTTACAAAAATTGTTGAATGATATTCTCCCCCCAAAAAAATACTTTTAATGTCAACTAAATGGTTTCTAAGCAACTGGGGTCAAGCTGAACTATTTTTCCAAAAATTGTTGAATGATATTAAAATTCACTTTAACACCCAAAACTAATTTCTCTGAACTTTCAATAATTTCGCTGGCAAATTCGCTAGCAGTTTCGCCCCGCAATGGCACACAGATGCTGGTTTCGCTGGATAGTTTCGCCGGAAACTAGTTGAACTTTCGTTCAGAGAACAACTTGGCAGCAATTTCACTGGGATTGGCACACAAACACTATGAACTTTCGTTCAACGCATGTACATTCGCTAGGACAAATAAATCAGATCCAGAACCAAGAACTGTGTAATTTCACTGAATGATCCCTAGTTTCGCCCTACAAAACTGTGTAGTTTCGCCCTACGAAACTGTGTAGTTTCGCTGAATGATGCTGTAGTTTCGCTGGACGATCTGTAAATTCGCCCGACGTATCTGGACAGCTTTTTCAGCACGAAATCAACTGAAATTCATCCAAATCTCAATGAATTTTAGATCTGATGATTTCTAAAGCTTCCCACACCAAAAACAAGCAATCCTCAATCAATTTCCATGTCCAAAACATGCAAATCAGATCGAAAATGAATGTAACAGTGAATTGTTTGAAAATACCCAAAAACTCAAATAATCAAGAGCACAAAGGCTCTGATACCAAATTGTTAGTCCTCTAGATCGATATAACAGTGCACTTGATTGATAAACACAAACAAATCCCACTGAAAACACAAATATCAATGATACTTGTGTACAAAATAGATCAAACACTATAAATAAGGATGAACAAGATGAAAACCTCAAGAACGTTCAATAAAACCCTTGTTTGATCTATATTGATTTGCATAAGATATTGTTTACATGGAAACCCTCAAATCTAGCTCATTCAAGCTTCCTAAACACACTAATGACTCTAGCTATATATAGTCTAATGACAATTATACTTAATGACAATTAGCCCCCTAGACTATCATTAAAACATAAAAATGACTTAAACATAAATAAATATATTTTGTTGACACAAAATATATTTATTAACAATAAACTCCTAGTCATTTATATCTTTAACGTCTCGTCTCGGTCTTTCATCTCGAACGCGTCTGTTTGACTTTTCCGATGACTTTGACAGTGACATTGACATTTGTTGACTTTCACTGTGTTGATAATATAGACTATCCTTTTCAGACCCAACACATCCATATATTTGGGAATGAAATTGTATTGATACAATTTTCGTAATGCAAATGAAATGACATTATGTTTTGACACAAGCCCATTTTAATGAAAAGATATATTTTTTCGCTGCGAATGTTATATTTTAAATGGTTTTACGCTATGAATGTCCAACTGTAAGCGTCCCGGGAACGGGACCTTACAAATTGGTATCAGAGCCAAAGTTTAAGAGAATGAGATAAAATTATTTTAAACCAAGACATAAACTGAGAATGGGATGAAAGGGAAAGGGATGCCAGTCCTAGTAGCTACATGCCTACAGGTAAATGTTTTATGAAAACGTTTTATGTAAATTAATGGAAAAGGGATTATATGTGCATGCTATGTGAATTATGTGCACTTAGTAGATTTGGACGCTGATGTAGTCAGGATAGGAAATGCTTGGGGGATGAAGAGTAAAGTAAGTGGTTAATCACAACTGACCACTGTAATTAGAGACTTACTATACTTGACATTATCTGAGCTATTACCTTGAATAACCATGTTGGTGTTTGGATCTTATAGAGATGGCTGGTGGAAGGTCTTCGAAGGCTTCTCGAGGTGGAGGTCATGGTGGACGTGGTGCTGGACCACGTGTCACAAGGAACAGGGCTATGACTGCCGAAACGGCACCTAAAGAGCCCGAGCTTCATCACCGTGAAGGTGGGGATGAGAGTGCTACTTTGAGGGCCTCAATGAAGGAGGCGGTAGTTAAGGAGGTTTATCAAGTCATGCAGACGATTCTGCCGTATGTGATGACTAAGGTTATTAGAGCCGTAAGGGAGGATGAAAGGAAGGAGAAAAAGGAGAAGAGTAAAACTACTAGGAGAGGGAGCGAAGAGGGAGGTTCAGGGGAACAAGAACAACCAGGGACTAAGATGGTTGTTTCTAGTGATGATGAGGAAGTGGAAGCTATGTAGGAAACTATAAAAGGGTGCAACTATATGGCATTCCAGAGGTGAAAGCCCCCGACTTTTGACGAGAATAGAAATGATGCTGCTGCCCACCGATGGGTGAGAGAGATGGAGGCTGTGTTGGATATTAGCGAGTGTAGGGAAGATCAGAAGGTGAAGTTTGCTGCTTACTTGTTTGTGGATACAGCCTTATGTTGGTGGGATAACATAGTCCAGGCTGAGGGTAGTAGGGCCGTTAGCAGGATGAAGTGGTCGAAACTAAAAAAGTTGGTGATTGAGGAATTCTATCCTCACAGGGAGTTGGATATGATTGAGAGAGAGAGAGAGTTCCTACAGTTGGAGGCGGGAACTATGACACACCACCAATACATAATGAAGTTTAATGAGATGGCGAGGCTGGTGCCAGAGCAGGTGACACACGTGTCACGAAAGATCAAGAGATGCATTCAAGGTCTGGCAAGGAGATTGTACGATGAGCAAGAGGTGGTGGCGGTGGTGGATGTGAAGAAGAAGTGGGGCAATGACAAGAAAGGGAATAGGAAGCGGTACAACAGTGGTGGTGTTGTGGCTGGTGGTAAAAGAATGAGAGTGGATGATAGGAAGGCATTGACAGGAGGAGAGAAGGCCTGCAAGAAGTGTGGGAGAGATCATGTAGGGGAATGTAAGTGGGGGTCTGAAGTCTGCTTTAAATATGGGAAGGAGGGCCACAGGGTGAAAGATTGTAGAGGGATGAAGTGTTATAATAGTGGACTAACAGGTCATATGAGTCGGGAGTGCAAGAAGCCGAGGGCTAAGAGCTCGAAAGCAGGAAAAGAGGCAGAGAAAGGGAAGGAAGTGCATAAGGCCAGGGCGAGGGCCTTTACCATGACCCGAGAGGAGGCTAGGGTGGACCCCGATGTTGTATCAGGTACATTTCTGGTTAATGACATTGGTGCTTTTGTATTATTTGATTCTAGTTCTAGTAGGAGCTTTATCTCTTATGCATTCTGTGATAAGTTGCCTGCTAGGAGTAGAAAGATTGATGCGCCCTTCGATGTAGAAACTGCCATTGGTAAGTCAACCAGGATATCTGATGTGGTAGAGGATTGTGACATAGAGTTGGCAGGCCATAGGTTCTCTGCTAGGTTGTTCGTGATGACCTTAGGTGGGTTTGATGTAGTCCTAAGGATGGATTGGTTAGCAGCCTATGAGCCCAATATCATGTGTCGCATGAAGATGATTCGATAGACCCGCCCGATGGGAATTCGGTGACGATTTATGGCGATAGATTTCGTACGGTTCTAGAAGTAATTTCGATGGTTGTGGTGGAGAAGTGTATAAAGCGTGGATGTGGTGCCTATCTAGCCTATGTGAAGGATGTGGATGCATCAGTACCATGATTGTCAGACTTACCGGTCATGTGCGACTTCCCAAACATGTTCGCGGAAGTTCTATCAGGTGTGCCACCTGATCGAGAGATTGAGTTCCAGATCGATTTGATACTAGGAGCTCAACCTGTTGCTAAGGCTTTGTACCATCTAGCTCCCTCTGAGATGAAGGAACTGATGACTTAGTTACAAGAGTTGTTGGATAAGGGGTTCATTCGACCAAGTATCTCTCCATGGGGTGCTCCGGTGTTGTTTGTGAAAAAGAAGGATGATAGTATGAGGATGTGCATCGACTAACTTGAGTTGAATAACCTGACGATAAAGAATCGGTACCCATTACAAAGGATTGATGACTTGTTCGATCAGCTCCAGGGTGCCAGTTGGTTCTCGACGATAGACCTCCAATCTGGTTACCATCAACTGAAGGTGAAGGAGCAGGATATTCCTAAAATAGCTTTTCGCACGTGTTATGGGCACTACAAATTTCTTGTGGTGTCTTTTGGTTTAACCAACGCGCCAGCTGCTTTTATAGATTTGATGAATCGGGTGTGTCGATCTATGCTAGATAAATCAGTGATAGTGTTTATTGATGACATCTTGATATATTCCAGGAGCGAAGAAGAACATGTTGGTCACATTTGTGAGGTGCTGGAAATGCTTAGAAGGGAAAGTCTATACACCGAGTTCTCCAAGTGTGCGTTCTGATTACGCGAGGTTCAGTTTTTGGGTCATGTGGTTAATCCTGAAGGAATCATGATAGACCTTGGCGAAAGTTAAGGCGGTGATGTAATGGAGATCTCCAAGGAGGCCATCCGAGATCCGTAGTTTCTTAGGTTTTGCGGGCTACTACAGGAGATTTATCCAAGACTTTTCTAAAGTGGTGGCTCTGTTGACTAAGTTGACCCGTAAGGATGTGAGGTTTGAATGGGGTTCCGAGCAGGAGGGGGCCTTTCAAGAGTTAAAGGCGAGGTTGACCCAAGCCCCTGTCATGACGTTGCCTAAAGGTAATGATGACCTGGTGGTATATTCAGTTGCTTTGTATTCTAGCTTAGGTTGCATGTTGATGCAACGAGGGAAGGTTATACCCTATGCGTCCTGACAATTGAAGGTCCATGAGGTTAACTACTTCACTTATGATTTGGAGCTAGCTCTTGTGGTCTTTGTATTTAAATTTGAAGGCACTACTTGTACGGGGTGAAGTGAACCATTTTCACTGATTATAAGAGCTTAAAGTACTTCTTCGAGCAAAAGAAGCTCAATATGAGGCAAAGGAGATGGTTGGAGCTTATCAAGGATTTTGATTGTGAGACTCACTACCATCCGGGCAAGGCCAATGTGGTGGCGGATGCTCTTAGCCGAAAAGAGAGACCCGAGCTGATTCGGGTGAAGGCTTATCAGTTGCTCATGACCTCTGATGTGATGAAGCAGCTCAAGGAATTTCAGGATGAAGTGCTGAAAGAAGATTAGATTAATTCTGAGCGGATGAAGGGTCTAGTCGCAGAGTTGGGAGAGAACACTCCTGGTGTTAGGACCTTATCTGGGTGGATGTGGATTCCTCATTATGGAGATCTAAGAGGAAAGATCATGGACAAGGCTTATAAAACTCGATACTCAATTCATCCCAGTGCTACGAAAATGTATCAGAAACAAGTGAAGGCGGAGCATCAGAAACCATACGAAGATCCAACTTTTGGATATACATGAGTGGAAATGGGAGTACATCACCATGGATTTCATCATGAAGTTGCCACGTACGTCAAGGGGATATGGTGTTATATGGGTGATAGTTGATCGTTTGATGAAGAGCGCTCATTTTCTACCGATCCATGAAACGTATTCCTCTGAGAGGTTGGTGGATCTGTTTATCAAGGAGATTGTAACCCGTCATGGTGTACCGGTGAATATCATGTCTTATCGTGACACTCGGTTTACATCAAAGTTTTGGAAGAGATTTCATGATGCGATGGGGCGAGGTTAGATATCAGTACGGCTTACCATCCTCAAATAGATAGTCAGTCAGAGAGAACTATTCAGATGCTTGAGGATATGCTCTGGGCATGCATCATTGATTTTGGAGGAAGTTGGGACGAACACTTACCATTAGCCGAGTTCTTATATAACAAAAGTTATCATGCCAGTATTGGTATGCCCCCTTATGAGATGCTACACGATAGGAGGTGTAGGACGTCCGTGTGTTGGGGCAATGTCAGGGAAGAAGGAGCTTGGAAGCATTGAGGTTATTAAGCCTACGACTGAAAAGTTGGATAAGATCAAGGCCTTTATAAAGGCAACAAAGGATAGACAGAAGTCGTACGCCAACAAGAGACGTAGACCAATTGAATTTAAAGTGGACGATAGAGTTATGTTGAAGGTCTTGCCCAAGGTATATAGGGCCTTTCCGAATCATTGCTCAAGTAAGAGAGGTGGCCTATCAATTGGAACTACCCAATGAGTTAAGTGGAATACATCCGACGTTCCATGTATCTCATCTGAGAAAGTGCTTAGCAGACGAGGATATGATCATGCCACTTGAGGGCATTGAGTTGGATGAACGACTCAATTCTGTGGAGCAACCAGTGGCCATCATTAATAGGAAAGAGAGGCGTTTAAGGAATAAAATGGTTCCACTTATGCGAGTACAGTGGAAACACAGAAAGGGATCAGAGTCTACAGGGGAGACTGAGGAGGATATGAGGCGGTATTATCCGCAGCTGTTCAAGGGCTGACAAGTTTCGAGGACGAAACCTAAATAAGGGGGGTAGACTTGTAATGCCCCAAAAATTTCAAGAGAAAGAAAGGCAGAAAAAGTTCTCGCTCGAAAAGGACTTCTCGCGCGAGAACTTTGAGCGAAAAGTTGAACTGGGTATAAATAGTTGAGAACATCCGTTTGACACCATATTCACGCAAAAAGTGCTGCTGGTAGAGAGAGAAAGCGGGTGTGTAGAGAGAGAAAGTGAAGAATCGAGGTGTTTAAGGTATGTAACTTGTGTAGTAACTCGTGTTATGTACTATGTAGTTTTTCATTCGGCAAGAGCTTTTGGGAAGGTGTAATATGTCGCGCGAAAACTAAAAGTGTAATATCACGAGAGATAAAGTTTTGGAAAGGATAGTTTTGACTTCCATATCCTTTTGAGAGCACATAAACAGTCAAACCTTGCACATCAAATCTACGAGAAAACTGAAAGTGTAATATCGCGTGAAAATTGAGTAACTCGTGCAAGGTTTGACTGTTTTTCGCGAAAACTTTTGGGAAGGTGTAATATCATCTTGATAATATGAGGATTTGATGGCAGGATCTAGATGAAAGTGTAATATGTTAACGCATGAATGTATAAAAACGAAAGGATGAATGATGATAAAAGATAATAAACGATTATTATCAAGATGTATGTATGATGTATGCTCACGTACGAAAGTAAAGGAAATATTTTACGTAAAGTAAAGTATTTTTATTATAAAACTAGAACTCACTCAGCGTCGCTGACTTTTGTATGCATAATAGTTGGCAGGTAATTGGCGAAGCTGAGGAGGTGCAAGCATGGACATGGAAGCTACCAGGATAATTCATATCCGGCATCCATATTTTTGGGAATGTAATTGTATTGATACATTTTTTGTAATGTAAATGAAATGACATTATGTTTTGACACGAGCCTAATTTTAATGAAAATATATATTTTTCCGCTACGAATGTTATATTTTAAATGGTTTTATGCTATGAATGTCCAACTGTAAGTATCCCGGGAATGGGGCCTTACATGCACTATTGAGCCTTAGTACAAGTTCTGCTTCTTGCATTCCAATATGAACTGAGATATCAATGACCATATGCTTCATGTGAACATCACTTTCTTTATTCTGTGTGAATATGTTTCAAGATAATAAAAGTAGTAATATGAATATGAATTTAAAAAGTTAAGTGATCAACTCTAGCAGATTGTTTAAACCTTCCTTACATCATTAAAATATATTTCAAGAATATTAGTGAAACTTTGTTTATCAAGCTACAAAAGCCGAGAAAGTTCACGAACTCAAACTATGAATGGTTGTGGAATGTTACATAAAACTGAAACATCTCTAATTGAGTCATGAAGGTTTAGATTTGATACTATTTCTTCTTATCCATCTTCACAAACTACAACCTCTTCCTGTTCCAACTATAATTCATCACTCTTATAAAGTTCTAAAGTTTAATAAACAATAAATTAATGCAATAGGAATAAGCTTAGGAGTGTGAAACCCTGACACAACATGAACCTAACATGAATTCGTGCGTTTGAGTTTAGTCTAAATGGAGTCAGGTCAGTTCTAGGTCAAATCCCCAAACAAGTTTAGTTAAAAGGTCATGTCTGAGTCAACCTGGTGGGTTAATGGTTTAGCCTATTTAATTCGTGTGTTTATATATATCTTTAAAAATGTGTTTTATATCATAATTACTAATGCGTGTGAAAAGTATATATATTTTGATAAAGGTTTTTTTACAGATTCAGTTTTTATTGGTTATTACTAATACTAAACTACACACAAAAAAGGCAAGTGTATCTGTCTTGTTGTAATATAGTGATGGTAAGAACCGAGTATCAATCCGTGGACACACCGAGCCTACTCAACAACCTTAATGATTGACTATCGGATTAGATTTTTTGTATTGTGAAAATGATAAATTGCATTGATGTAATTAAGATTTTTAGGGTTTAGAAGCAATAATTAAAATAAAGTAAAAATAAGATTGAAACTTTTGGATTTAAAACTTGCCCAAATGATGAACTTAAGCCTCTATTTAACGGCTTTCTGGAGTGTTTAAGCATGGCCCTGTGCCTAAAAGGCACAGCCCCGTGATAGTACATTGCTTACGAAAGTTGGTCAGGTCATACGTGCAGAAGGTGTCGGGCATGGCCCCGTGTTAAATGGGGCACGACCCTATGTTTGGGGTGGGGCATGGCCCTGTGACTCATGGGGCACGACCCCGTGACAACTTTTGGGGGACAGTACTTTTTGTCCTGTCAGATGTACAAACACGGGGGGTGTGCCAATTTAAGCACGGGGTGTGTTTCAGACAAGTCATGGGGGCGTGCTTAATGAGGAACGGCCCCATGCATGGACTCCAAAGCTCGGATTTCTTCAATTTCTTATCAAATATGCTTCTTTTGTCCATCTTGCCCTTTTTAACACATGAAAACACAATTTAACAATTTTAAATACATAATCATCATTTTAAGGGAGATATTAAGGAATAATTGATGTGCTTTTGATAGAAAATTTATGTATAATTTAGAGTACAACATCCCCACACTTGAACTTTTCTTGTCCTCAAGCAAAATCACTTAAAATGACAATTCTACCAAAAACCAAATAAATCAAATAATAAATATGTCTTTCGGGAAATACGCAAGTAAACATTATTTCATTCAAATGTAAACGTTTTAAGCATATGTGGAATGATATCCTATCAAGCATAGATTAGTTAGTAATAACTATTATCATTTAAAAATCCACACTTCTCACAAGATGCACTCACACTCGACTAACTATATGGAGTCATAATCAGGATTAAGTATGATTACTACGCTCAATTGCCTAGTATGAATACATGTGAAATCTTCTGCTTGTTAAGAGATTGAATCTCCACCTACTTAGATATTTACTTGCATAATTTGTTAGGTCTTTGATGGGCTGTATGTCGTCTCGGGCTCGGGTATGGATTATTTGGAAAAAAAAGTGGCTAAATGCTAAGGACGACGGTCTTGGCTTATTTTTCTAACATAAACTACAAGGAAAGCAGTAGAAGGCTCCCTATACAATACTTCAAACTAGAAGGGATATGCTAACTTGAGGACTCAAAAACCTTACTTCGTCTTTCACCCGAAGATACACAAAACTTTCCTTTCGTAAGGATCATTCGGTTTGAAGCCTAATAGCACCCAATCGGATCAGTTCCATGCATTCGTATTGGAACTCGATTTGGTTCTTTTTGCATTTTCCATTATGGGACTAGTTTCCATAATTCGGGCATCTTTCATATTTTTTTGCCAGCCTCTTTATAGCGCTTTTAGAAATTTCACAAAAAGGCGAAACTTGTTCCTTTTTTTGGTATTTCTTTCTTGCGTCGAACGTGAGGTTGAAAATTTGTTTGTGAATTTCTGGGGGAAGTCCCGGTTTTGCATGGTGAAGGCAACAAAGTAAATTGAAATCAAAAGAATGCATTCCAGTTCTTTTAGGTCTGCCGGTAAAAGACCAAAATTTCTTTTCTTTTCATTTCTTTTATTTTCTTTTTATAAGCCAAAAATATGTCTTTAACGAAAAACGGGGTTTTGTTGAAGGCTTTTTGGTTAAGTGACGTGGTGGTTTGGGTGATCGAAAAATAAAAACATTTAAGCTCAACGGGTCTAACTGGGGTTGACGTTCGGGTAAGGAAAACAAAATGGTTGGGGCTTGAATGGTTAAGGTTTTCTAATGCCTAACTCATTTTTATGCAACAAATACTAATCAAGGTCTTGAAATGTATACCCAAAGCAAGTTTTAATCACACGTATCATAAGGCACCCTCAATTAAATCAATAATGAAAGTAGAATTGCATGAATGCAAAAGCTGTTTAAGGCTCAAAAATAAACTCACATACGGATGGAATTGTGTAAAAGTGTTTTTATCTTACATGTTTAAATTTTTACTAAATCATTGCCTTTAAGGATATCACAATAAAAATATTTTTCAATTTTATTTGGATGTCATCTGTTTACTTATTTATTTCCGGAAAACACATATTTATGATTTAGTTTATCAAAAATTGTTTAAATTTTTAATTTCTTATCACAAAAATTAATGGTTAAGTGATTTTTCTAAAATTTTTCAATTTGGACCTTTTTAGCAAAGTGTCAAATGTATAAATTACCCCATCCCCACACTTAAAATACACATTGTCCCCAATGTGATTAATAAATTAAAATAGGGAAACATGATGAAATAACTCCCCTAAAAATGATGAATTTGACACTTGTGCTTGGAACCCTTAGTCGCCTTAAATTGTGAGAATTCTTGGGATCACCTGAAATATCATCAATTTATTGAAAACATTAAAATCCTAAACTCACGAAATAAAATAAAATGACATAAATTAAAAGATAAATTGGCATGAAACAGCTGTGGCCGGGCCCCGAAAGTGATACTATTTTAAAAGGCTTTGTCACGGGATATCCCCCCACTCATGATATATCAGGTTCCTGTTGTACATGACATCGTTGCTCAGGTCATCCAAACGGGAATGCAGATTTTTGACTCGGTTGAATGCTTGTTGTGCGTATTCAAATGATCGCCTTGCATGGTTGCTGGTGGTTTGGATTGCTTCATAAAGGTCTAACATACTTGGGAATTCACTAGCTTGTGAACTAGAAGCCCCGGCTTCTTCATGATGTGACTGCATATCGAGGTCCATGATGATTTCTTCGGGATCCGCCGGATCCCAGATTTATCCCATTCTGTCCATAAACCTCGACTGTCCATTTGGTAGGTTTGTTATCATGTACATACTCGTGCAAATGCTCAAATCCAACAGTCCTGGCATCACTCCTTCAGTTCCCTTCGTGTTACACCATAGCTCTCGTATAGGTTTAGAATCCAGCTTCCTCCAAACATAGGTGTTGGAGCACCTACAGTTGCATTTCTAGAAAATAGATTACAAAATAAATAACCAATATTACATGGAAATTGATTCACCATACAATATAAAATGAATAAGTCTCTCAAACTAACAACTCCCTCGCTTTGACCATGAGCTATTATCGAATGGCTAAGTAACCGATGTATGTAATGCAGCAGTGGGTCTCAAATCTGACTGCTTTTGGTTTTACTCTTGTTGAACATCCATGTTCTAATTTTCTCCCAAAATGCTTTTCTCATGGAACCACTTTTCGCATCCGTACTTTCCTCGTCTGGAAAGGTATGGTATGCTGGCATTCCTGATATTGCTTCCTCCTCCATTTCTTGTTCTGTATAGATACCGAGATAGACACTTAACAAGGCGATAGATGTTTTTTGCCAACGTCCCCCAAGTCTAAATGAAGCTGCTTGATCATCCCACGGGTCAGAGTCTTTTATGCTAAATCTAAAAGATGCCAAAAATTCAAGAGTCAGTTCATAAACAGAAGGTTTGTTTTGTGAAAACAGACATTTCCACTAAACACTCAATAAATTATTATATCATTCAAGCTGTCCGACGGCCGCCAAGGTTTTTAGATGTGATTTCTCGGCCCTTTGTAACAGTCTTTGCAACCTGTCACGACACCATCTTTCGCGGCTTCCTCCAAATTGTAAATACGGATGATTCATGATCCTGAAATTTTAAACAAATAAGATAACTATACAAAACAAATTTCTAGAATAGTTTCATTATGTTAGTGATAAACATGGGTTTCATCAGATATAACACCATATTTGTTCAACTCCTGTTTAAAAACAGTTAAAAATTTGACATTCAAGAAAAAATTGTTGAACATGGGGGTGCATCTCGTGGAACATGGAGGTGCGGTTAACATTTTGAGGTATGAAATTTTAACTCGAGCCCGCGTGGATTTGTTTGTAAACCTTTGATTAAGCATCGGTTTAACATTTTCTTGCTTGAAAAACCAAAGATTACACATGTATCATTTTAATCACTTGTTAATAATTCAAGGTACTTAAAATATATATAGTGTTTAACACCACTTGTTGACAATTAAACTCTTATAACTTGAATGTGCTTAACAATGATTCTACCACGAATTATGAAGATAGTCATGTTAACAATGAAAGGAAAAACATAAACGACAATAAACTAACTAAACATAATAATTAACAAACTAATTAAGTACAAAGATAAACATGAACAAGAAGGCTTAAAGTATTCATCATTCCATAGAACTTTTAATTACAAGGTTTTACATATAATAGCTAGGATTTTGGTTGTTTAGAGACCTAATCACCTAACTACATGTAAATCACCATCATTATAAGTAGGAATTAGTAATACTAACCTCTTGGACAATCTATCTTGAACGAAAATGGAAGAATGCTTGAAAACAGGAAAGAAAATTGGAAAAGGTGGTGAAAATTGAAGTGGATACGGGTCTTTGCAGGCATGAGGTCGATTTTTATTATGGAGAATTGATGGGGAACAAGGAAAATGGCTGAAATAAGTCAAAAGTTGTCATTCATTGTCCGTCACAGGGGCGTTTCTCCCTAGGCACGGGGGCGTGCCTCCCCTTTATTGCCCGGTTTCAGTTTTTTGTTGTTCCATTTTTCTGCGTTACGAGTTACGTAATTTACCCAGTTAAGTTTTATCACTCCCAAATCACCAGAAAAGTTATGAAAATAGTCCTAGAGTTAATTTAAAACAAGCCAAATGAAAATTACATTTCCTAAGGTTCTATGGTTACATGATACGTTAAAACCCGAGAGTCTAAAACTGCAAAACTAGACTCCTTAACGAGCATCAGCGCACATAACACATCGTGAAATACTTCTAAAAGAAGTCACCACACATTTCGTGTGGAAGGTTCAGGATGGGATAGTGTGAAGTGCGGTTACTTAAATCCGCAAGCTAACGGATGACGGAAACGAGTTCCTCGCCCATTTCTTGAACTTTCTGGATGAGTTCCGCTAGGTGTTGGCATGAGATGAGGTTCATCTCAGTCAATTGCTTGATTAGTTCAAGTAACTTGAAGAAGTAGTCTTGCGTCATTGGCTCTCAAGTTTCAAAACGCGATTTCTTCGCAGGATTCTAGCTTGAACTTCCATGACTTAATTCTTTTATTTTTTATAAGTTTTTAAGCAGGAATGGATATGATGAAAGCTTGGAACAAGTGTAGTATTTATATGCAGGTCGGGAAAGTTGATCATAGGGGCGTGCTTGGCCAGTTACGGCCTCGTGTTTGTCAGAATTCATCTTAAATTCGACCTACAACGTTCCAGAGCCGTCAGCGGAGATCGTGGAAAATTTTTGTCAGAGGCACGGGGGTATGGTTCATGGGGAACAGCCCCGTGTTTGTGCTTTGAGGTCATATAAAAAGTTAAAACTCAAAGAAAAACCTATGTACGGGTGCCGCGTTTAAGTTTCGGGTCTTTGGAGTGAGCCTTCCCCACATTTAGTCTTCGTAGGTGCGGAGGTGTAATTCCTCCGAGAAAATCTTGGTTGGTCTATCAGTATATGGTTTCAAACGTTGACCATTTACCTTGAAACTTAAGCCGTCGTGGTCGTTGATTTCGATGGCACCGTTTGGAAAAAAAATTTAATCGTATAAGGTCCGGACTAACATGACTTAAGCTTTCCAGGAAACAGACGTAAAAGAGAGTTATACAGTAAGACACGTTCTCCCACATGAAATCTTTTAGTGTTCTTTAATCAAGAGTCGTGTAATTTCCTTGTCTTTTCCTTGTAAACCCTAGCATTTTCGTATGCTTGTTCTCTCAGTTCTTCCAGTTAGTGGATTTGTAGAAATCAATGTTTTCCTGCAATGTTTTGGTCTATGTTTGCTACTTTAAGTGCCCAATAGGCTTTGTGTTCCAGTTCGACAGGTAGATGACATGACTTCCCATAAACTAATTTGAATGGTTTAGTTCCGATGAGAGTCTTATAGGCTGTCCTAAAAGCCCATAATGCATCATCTAGCTTGGTAGACCAATCCTTGTGATTTTTACTTACGATTTTCTCGAGGATCCATTTGATGCCTTGGTTAGTGACTTCAGCTTGCCTATTCGCTTGTGGATGATAAGCAGCTGTAAAGCAATGGTGCACTCCATAACAA
This sequence comes from Flaveria sonorensis, assembly GCA_025506505.1. Classification (NCBI taxonomy): domain Eukaryota; kingdom Viridiplantae; phylum Streptophyta; class Magnoliopsida; order Asterales; family Asteraceae; genus Flaveria; species Flaveria sonorensis. The sequence goes on along the minus strand of CM046437.1, from coordinate 390,810 downwards.
GCCATTGCTCTTTCGAGCTGGTTGTTACAGAAATGCGTTCCTTGGTCACTAAATAAAGCCTTGGGGGCACCGAAACGAGAGAATAGTTTCTTAAGGAATCTAACAACGTTTCTTGCATCATTGGTAGGTAGGGCTTGAGCTTTGGCCCATTTTGAGACATAATCGACTGCTACCAGGATGTAATGATTACCAAAGGACACCGGGAATGGCACCAAGAAACCAATACCCCATATATCATATACCTCGTATACTTAAATGGGTCTCTGAGGCATCTCATCCCGTGTTAAGATATTGGTTGCTCTTTGACATGCATCACAGGTGCGTACCATGTTGTCAGCATCCTTGAAGATCATGGGCCAGTAAAATCTAGAGTCAAAGACTTTCTTGGCTATTAGGGTTACTCCATGGTGTCCTCCTATGGGTCCTTCATGACAGTGACTTAGAATTTGTTCCGCTTCACTTCCGTACACTCATCTTTGGATCAATTGGTCTACATCGATTCTGAATAGATATGGATCTTCCTAATAGTAATGCTTAATGTCAGCAAAGAATTTCTTCTTTTGCTGATAAGTCATTCCTTTGAGAAGGATTTTGCTTGCCAAGTAATTTGCAAAATCAGAAAACCAAGGATGTTTATCGATTGAGGATTGGACGCGCATAAGGAATTCGTGAGGAAAATTATCGTTTATTTTGGATTCCTCAGTTTGTGAATGTCTTGAATCTTCAAGACGCGAGAGATGATCTGCCGCCAGATTTTCTGCTCCTTTCTTATCACGAATTTCAATGTCAAATTCTTGAAGTAGAATTATCCAACGAATCAGTTTTGGCTTTGCATCTTGTTTATTGAATAGATAACGAAGGGCTGCATGATCGGTGTAAATAATTGTTTTTGAAAGGATTAGATACGAGCGGAATTTGTCAAATGCGAAAACTATGGCAAGAAGCTCTTTCTCGGTGGTGGTGTAGTTTTCTTGTTCATCGTTTAGGGTTTTGATAGCATAGTGAATTGGGTGGAATTGCTTGTCTTTCAGTTGGCCTAACATGGTTCCTACCGCGAAATCGCTTGTGTCGCACATGAGTTCAAATGGTAGCGTCCAATCAAGGGAAACCATGATCGGAGCTGTTACTAGTCTCTCCTTAAGCAAATTGAATGCACTAATGCATTCGTCTGAAAATACGAATTGTGCGTCTTTCTCAAGAAGATGAGTCATTGGTCGTGAGATTTTTGCGAATCTTTGATGAAACGACGATAGAATCCTGCATGACCTAGGAAGCTTCTGACTTCTTTCACGGTTGTGGGATGTGAAAGTTTGGTAAAGTGTCAATTTTGGTGTGACATTCGTCACTAACAGGTCCGTCAATTAACGTTAAGCTCGTTAACTCTCCTTGTGTACTTACTTTCATCGCGTAATTAATTCATTCTGACCTCAAAATTTTTGTCTTATTCATCTTGTGCGTTGACCCTAATATTACATAAATAATAAATATTAAAATTAACCATTAATAGTATAATTAATTTCATTTATTATTTTCTTTTCTTTTAAATTTTAATAATGTTTATTATTATTATTATTATTAAATTATAATTATTATTATTATGACAATTAGTATTATTATTATTATTAATATTATTATTAATATTATTATTATTATTATAATTAAAGTAGAGGGTTTAAATTGTAATTTAATTAAACTTAAAGGGAATAATTAATTATAAGTTGGGGGACTATTTTGCAAATAACCAAAAACTCCAATCTATAAAACCCAACCATCGGCCGACCCCCCATTCGAAAACCTACTGCCGTCGCAACCCTACCGCCATCGCACCACCGAATCAACCTCGTTTTGTCGTCGTTAGCCGCCGTTTGTCGCCGTCGTCTCACCGTTTACTCGTTTCGCAGGTAACCGGTCGTCGGGAACTTCGTTTCGTTTCGTTTCGTTTCGTTTTATTGTCGCGTTTGTGTCGGTTGTGATCGTCGGAGTTCGGTTCCGGGCTTGTTGTATCTGTGTGCCGATGCGTGTGTATATATATGTATGTATATGCCAATGCGTATGTATATATATGTATGTGTGTGTCGTAGTATGTATATATATGTGTCGTGTGTTTGTGCATGAATGCAGTGTGTGTGTATATATGACTAACGTGTGCGTGAGTTCAAGTGTATGACTTTGTATGTGCTGGTGGTGTGTGTGGTTTGTGTTATTGATATTATTAATATTATTATTGTTATTATTGTTATTATTATTACTATTATTGTTATTATTAACATTTTATTTTATTAACAATAAAAATAATATCTTTATTAATATTACTACTATTATTATTAGTATTATTATATGGTGTTTTGTGTATATATATCTTTTTTGTGCACGTCGCGTGTCGAACCTGAACCAACCCGAAACCGATCAAGCGTGTCTATTCTCTTTGAACGTCTTTAAGACTTTAATTACAATTAATTATAGGTGTTTGCTCTTTGAGTTGCTCTCATTCCTAGAAGTCTTTTGTTGCTTATTTAACTTATCATTCAAGGTGAGTTTTGCGGGCCCGTTTTCATTTCAATTGTTTACAAACTTGGGGGAAAAGTATGCTCACCCTTTTTATGCTGTGAACTTATTTATTCTTTGGGACTGTTGTGTTTACTGTTTTGTAAGTTTATATCTGGTACATGCATAAATTTGTTGTGTGGTTCTTTATTCGCAACTATTTAATTCCGGTGTTGAAACCGAAGGACAGGTATTGATAGTACTATTGGGTTGGCACCCCCCACCCTTGTTTGTTGGAATACTAGTTGGGATTGACAGTTGCCACGAACGGGCCCTAGGGTGAATATGTTCTGACAAGATCTGTGTGTACGTCATAGGTTTAGTTGTGTTGCTCATGTTTACATGTGATATTACTTGCTTATAACTGTATACACTATGTCCTACAAAAACTATTACACAGCATCAATTTGTAATTACTACTAAAACCTGTGAACTCACCAACAATATGTTGACCTTTTTGAACATATCTTTTTAGGTAACAATCATTGAGGATAGCTAGGGATGATGCATTAGCGACGACCTTAGGATTTCATTTTAAACTTGTTGGATGTCTCTGACAATTACATTGGATTTTCTCTGTTATTCATGTTTTGATCACTTGCTCCCGGGTTGTGGGACTTACAATTCTTTTGATTCTTTGGATATGGTTGTCGTGGAATTGACTAGCCACGGCACAAGTCTCCATTTGTGTCGGGTGACGTCATGACACACTAACTTTTCATCATTTAATACATCTCTATTAACTAACAATGTGTTACGACGATCCCGTCCGTTACATCCTCGTGTTTCCGCTTTAAGCGGGGGTGTGACATTTGACTTGATCGACCTCAAGCCCTACTCGATAGATTTTATGTCCTAACACTATTACTTAGTAACCATGAAGTGGAACTTTTCCCAATTCAAAACAAGGTTAGAATCTTCACATCTAACCAACATCTTTTCCAGATTTTCAAGACATTATTCAAATGAGTTCCCAAAGATGGAGAAGTCATCCATGAAAACTTCCATTGAATGTTCGATCATGTCATTAAAGATTGCTACCATGCATATTTGAAATGTAGCAGGGGCATTACACAATCCAAAAGGCATTCGTCGATAAGCAAATGTGCCATATGGATAGGTGAATGTCATTTTTTCTTGATTAGCAATAGGAATTTGGAAATATCTTGAGAAACCATCGAGGAAACAATAGAACATTTCTCTAGATAATCTATCAAGCATTTGGTCGATGAAGGTAGAGGGAAGTGATCTTTCCTTGTGGCATCATTGAGTTTACGATAGTCAGTGCAAACTCTTCATCTTGTAACCATACGAGTTTGAATAAGCTCATTCTTCTCGTTAGTTACAACAGTCATTCCTCCTTTCTTTGGAACAACTTGGACAGGACTGACCCAAGGCGAATCAGAAATAAGGTAAATCAAACCGCCATCTAGCAGTTTGATTACTTCTTTTTTCACAACCTCTTGCATGCTCGGATTTAAACATTTTTGAGGTTGAATGACGGATTTGAAGTTCTCCTCCATGAGTATTTTGTGAGTGCAAAAGGATGGATTGATTCCTTTGATGTCTATGATTTTCCATGCAATTGCTCATTTATGTGCCTTAAGCATATTAAGCAACTTGTTCTTCTCATCATATGAAAATGCGGATGAGATTATTACAGGAAGTTGAGATGTGTTTTCAAGAAAGGTGTTTCAAGATGAGATGAAAGTTTCTTAAGCTCTAAAACCCGAGGATCTTCGATAGAAGGTTTGGCTTTAGGTTCTAGTTCTTGTTTGATGATCTCAAATGCTTCTTGATGAGATAATATTTCATCAACTTCTAGTTTTGAAATGATTTGATTCTCACAAATGGGTTCGGTGGCTTGGACATCTATTAATTGAGATTTACAAGCTTCATATTCAAGAGATTTCCTTAAATGATAGCTTATGATCGAATTGCAAACATCAATGTAATAGAGTGAGTCATCATGATGTTGAGGATGTTTCATGGATTGTCCTATGTCAAATGTCACTTCCTCCTCATCCACTCAAAGTGTAAGTTTGCCTGTACAAACGTCAATGAGAGCTCGAACAATTAGCTGAGAAAGGTCAACCAAGGATAAGAGGAACATTCTTATCCTCATCCATGTCAAGGATCAAAAATCAACGGGAAATAGGAATTTGTCGATTTTAACTAAAAGGTTTTCAACGATGCCCCTCAGATATTTAATAGAACGGTCAACTAACTGGATGCTCATACGAGTAGGTCTAGGTTCACCTAAGTTTAACTTTTCAAAAACCGCATAAGGCATAAGGTTAATGCTAGCACCTAAATCAGCTAACGCATTACTAACAGAAAGATTTTCTATTAGGCAAGGTATGGTGAAGCTTCCTGGATCAGTCATCTTTTGAGGTAGTTTGTTTTGAAGAACTACAGAGCATTCCTCATTTAAAACTACATGTGATAACTCCTCCAGTTTCTTTTTGTTTAACAACAAACCCTTTAAAAACTTAGCATAATTTGGCATTTGGGCCAAGGCTTCCGCCAAGGGTAGATTGATGTGGATTTGCTTGAACAACCCTTGGAATTTTCCATATTGTACCTCCATTCGTTGTTGTCTCAAACGACCTGGATATGGAGGTGGTGGAATATAGGGTGGCGGTGGTACGTATTTGGTGGCTGGTTCTTCAGCAGCAACAGGTTGCTTTTGCTTCTCACTTGCATTACTTGGAGTTTTGGTTTCCATTTCTTCAAGGATTGGTTGTAATGCAGGTGCATCACCTTGAGTGGTGTTGCCACTCCTTGTGGTGATGGCTTTTACTTGAGCATTAGGGTTTGTCACGGTGTTGCTAGGTAAAGGACCTTGGGATCTTTTAGATAGTTGTTGTGCTATCTGACCTACTTGGTGTTTAATGGTTTGCAATAATGCTTTGTTGCTTTTGATGTCAGCCTTGTTTCTTTGGAACCACTCCTCATTTCTTCTATCAGATTTTCAGATGTATTCATCTGTGGCATGTGTAGTTATCAACAATTTCTGTATTAAGTCTTCAATTGATGATGCTCTACAGTCTTTGTTACTACTGGTTGGACCTTGGTATGGTGGTTTCTGTTGTTGGTAAGGTGGCCTTCGGGTGAATCCAGATGATGATTGGTTGTTACCAGCTTCTCTGTAATTCGAGTTGTTCCTCCAATTTGAGTTGTTGTTATATGAGTTGTTTGGGCCTCCTACGTAATCAACATCTTCAACCATCATAATACCTTGTGGGCATTCGTTGGTCTTGTGTGAATTTCCGCATGTGTTGCATCATGTTGGGGTTTTTTTTAGTTTGGCTTGCAATTGTTTGAATCGTTTGATCAGGGCTTCTAACTGGGCTGTAATTATGTTTCAGAGTCTACTTGGTGAATGTATTTAGAACTGGCTTTGTTTCTTAAAGGATTATAAACAAAGCTCTTCTTAGCTGCTATTTCTAGGGCTTGGTAGGCCTCAGTTGGCGTGACACTTCTGAAATCTCCTCCCGCACTTTGATCGACACTGCAGCCACAGATCAAGTCCGTGAGGTGGGCATCTCCTAAGGAGACCTTTGTATTTTTCCCATGCTGTGTGTAAGGATTCATCATCTTCTTGGCGGAAGCTTATGATGTTGCTTCTTAGTTTGGCAGTGCGATCAGGTGGAAAGTATTTCAAAAGGAATTGTTCAACCATTTCCGCCCATGTAGTGATGGAACCAGGCAGAAGCGAATCAAGCCAGTCAATGGCTTGGCCTCGAAGTGAAAATGGAAAAAGTCTTAGTCTAATGGCGTTGTCGGAACAGTTGTTGATTTTGAAAGTTGCACAGATACAAAGGAATCGTGAGATGTGAGCTTTAGGATCTTCATCTTGCAATCCGTGGAACTAAATAGAGTTTTCTACAAGTTGGATAATGCTAGACTTAATCTCAAAATTGTTGGCCGCTATTGCTGGTTGGACAACACTAGACTCGTAACCATCGATTGACGGTGTGGCATAGTGTGTCATCTTCATTTCCTCGTCTTGGTTAGCCATGTCTTCTTCGAATGGTCTACCTTCCAAAATGTATTCTTCGATAATCGTTGTTGTTTGTTGATGTCTTTCACTTAACCTTTGACGGAAAAGTCGTTCGGGTTCCGAAAGAGGTGAAACAAGTTCAGGACTAGACGAATCGGACAAACACTAACTTAAGGAAGCAAAAACTTACTAAGGCTTAGAATGAATCAGGCAAATGTAACTAAACTAACTGACTAACAGAAATATATAAACAAAATATAGACAAAATAGTAAAAAAGTTAGATTGTCTTTCAAAACTGTCGTGTGTCCCCAGCAACGGCGCCAAAAACTTGATGCGTGTGAAAAGTATATATATTTTGATAAAGGTTTTTCGCACAGATTAATTTTTAACTAGTTATTACTAATACTAAACTACACACACAAAAGGCAAGTGAAACTGTCGTGTGGTAATATAGTGATGGTAAGAACTGAGTATCAATCCGTGGACACACCGAGCCTACTCAACAACCTTAATGATTGACTATCGGATTAGATTTTTGTTTTGATAAAATGATAAATTTCATTGATGTAATTAAGATTTTTAGGGTTTAGAAACAATAATTAAAGTAAAGTAAAAATAAGATTGAAACTTTTGGATTTAAAACCAGGGAATAACGGCTATCATCCTAATTAGATTACACTTATGTAACTATGATGAATTGGTAGTGTGATTAAAGATATTGATTAACGTAATTATGTTAATGTTTATAAATGTGATCTGGCATGATTTCTCGTCTATCCACTCCGTAGTGACTAGGACCTCATCAGGATGAGACATACTGAATAAATCAAAGCCACTAGTAATGTAGGTAAATCTCCTGTGACCTATTGACATATGATTTCTAAAAAGTTATCTTAATGTTAAAAAGAGAGTTGATCAGGTTGCTTTCTAACATACCATTAATTTTAGAAAACCATAACAATTACTGTAGATTTCTCAGACAAATAAAAGAGAACCCGTAAATGATCAGAAAGTTAAGGTGATATGATTTCTAATAACCATTTCTAGTTCATTAGCCAAGGATTTATTATGAAGACCGATTTCACGAATAAAAGTTAGTTCATACGTTTTTCAACCTTGTATGACATTCACAATTACAAATCATAAGTTTATAACTTCCCGTTCAAATATAGATGCTACCGGTCAAAAGTTTTCCCAAGATTACCATAACATTAACATAATATAAATCACACCATTAGTTCATCACAAATTACATTCATCCAATTAGGATAATAGTAAGAGTTTAGCTCATAATGAGCTTGCACATAACAACAAGTAACATAGAAGATAGATATGAAATCATCGATAAAATGGAACAATCAAACTGTTGATCCACAATGGATTATGTTTGGATAATCTCGAGCTTCTTCCAAGTGTTGTATGCACCTCCCGAGCTTCCAAATGATCTTCAAGTCTTGATTCCCGAGAGAATTCACCAGAGTAACTCTCCCACCAAAAGCTTACCCAAATAATGAACTTAAGCCTCTATTTATAGGCTTTCTGGAGTTTTTAAGCACGACCCCGTGCTAGTACAATGCTTACGAAAGTTGGTCGGGTCTTACATGCAGGAGGTGTCGGGCACGGCCTCGTGACTCATGGGGCACGACCCCGTGACAACTTTTGGGGGACAATACTTTTGTCATGTTGGATGTCCAAACATAGGGGTGTGCCAATTTAAGCATGGGGGTGTGTTTCAAGCAAGTCATGGGGGCGTGCTTAATGAGGCACGACCCCATGCTTGGACTTCAAAGCTCGGATTTCTTCAATTTCTTATCAAATATGCTTCTTTTGTCCAACTTGCCCTTTTTAACACCTGAAAACACAATTTAACAATTTTAATTACATAATCATCATTTTGAGGGAGATATTAAGATATAATTGATGTGCTTTTGATAGGAATTTTATGTATAATTTATAGCACATCAATTACAGAATACCTATTGGTCAAGGCATATAATTTAATAAAAAATACCCATTTGTTCCACCTTCATTCCCACCCTTATGCAGCATCACTTGCCCAATAAAATTATCATAATATCAAAACCTCACATCAAAATTTAATAAACAAACCAGTAACCACAGATTACAAAATTGAATATACCCCTAATGGTGAAGCTCTGATTTCTGATAATGCATTCCTCCATGAGCATTTTGTCGTAGTGCAAACATAGTTCCTTTCTTTAAATGGAAAAAGTGATATCACCTAACAAACACCACAAATATTTGCGATTTGGATAACCCTAAACCCAAAAATGAAGAAATTAAACATAGTAAGCGTGCCAAATCATCAATCAATCATGTATTAAAAATATCAACTCAATAAATTAAAAACCCTAAATGCCAACTGAATTTCGATGCAAAATCGGTAACAAAAACATAAAATTGGATTATTACGATGAAATGGGAGAGATTGCCAATGGTCCTCGCCATGCCAAAGGTGCAACTAGAGACTAAAAGGATGGGAAGCCATGAAAAGAACATGATGCAATGTATGTCATCCGTACTTTGGGGTACATCAACCAATCAGTGTTTCGATTCAGATCCGTCATCGGTATCATCTTCAAGTACATCATATGAAATAAAATCATAGCAAACCAATGTAGGAGAACTGAATCAAAATACTTTGAACACATACTTGTGTTTCATGAAGCAATTGAGGATGGAATTTTGCTCAAAACTAAATTCAAAGCAAGCCTATATAAATAGCATTGCACTTGAGCATCTATTGAACATTATTGATAATTGAAACCATCCCATGCTTGAAACCATCAATATTGAAGGCGCCCTGCGATGACACTAAAGGGCCTTAACTAGTATTGTGGTCTTTGAATCACTTCAATAACCCGGCAGATCTTTTCAATTTAAGGTGGAGGGTAAAGGACGATCTATTGAATTCGTGTGATTGGAGGCAAAAGGTAGGGGAATTGAAAGAGTGCATCGTACAAAAATAAGTGAATTTCCAATCTTGCCCATCTATTATATTTATATATATGTATATGTATGTATCAAATAAACCCCCCTTTTGCGATTTCAACTCCATCACACACACTTGAATTCTTGCTCTAATCGATTAGTGCAATATGTTAGCAAGTGCAATTGTTGATCTATAATGCGTATAAGGTAAGAATTGTCAACTAATTATCATTGTTTTTCATAAAAGTTGATTATGAAGAAACCCTAGTTCAATCTTCTAAAAATAACATGAAATTGATGATATTGGATGATGTTATTATGTTAGTTTGATAATATTATTGATGATTTACGTGGATTATGCATAACAATCATGATTTCAACGTCTGGTTCATAACTTACTTAAAGTAGAAACTTTAATTTCCAAGAACTTGGGATTTTGTGTTTCTATGTTGTTTTTTGTGTTCTAATGATTACTATGAACTTGATTAAGCATATAAATGGTGCTTCAATGATTAGTTTTGGTGAATTTGGGATATAGGAATGTTACTTTTCCAAAAAGGAAACTATATGAATGTCTTTAGTGAAATTTTATGTTTTCAGCATGCACGTAACTTTAGGATCATGCTAGATTGGGTATTAGAAACATTTAATGGTTTAAAATACAATGGTTAGATCATATTAATGTAACTTTAGGAAAATTAAATATTAGCGCTTGTGTATTTAATTGTTGATGTGATTATATAAGATGTTGGGTTGGTGTTGCGAAATTAGGATTTCATGTCATAATAATGATATTTGATCAATATGGAATGTTTGGATTGTTTTGCTATTATAAATCATGTTTGGAATGTGTTAGTGAACATCATACAAGCATGCAGATCTGAGGGCCCTACTTAGTGGGATTATCGGGATTTAGGATGTGAAGTAGCAAGTTACTGCGCATGGCATATAGTGCATGGTTAAACCTTATGCGTGTTTAGGTATATTTGTGATTTATTTTTAACTATAAGTACATAGTGGTTACCTGTTGAAATTCGTATGTGTTATACGATAAGTTATTCTAGTACGATATTCCTATTAGAGTTTAGGATTCATTATATGTTATACATGAATGATTTGAGTTAAACTTATGAATAATTGGCATGTTTAATATGAACAAACATGATTTCACTCAATATCTCACCAACCGTTCAACTGGGTCAAATGGGTCAATGTTTTCAAATTGACTTAAATCAATGTGACTGATTGAACACTCAGGGTTTGTTAAATCATCCTGTCTTGCACGTACATATGTACTCACGTATTCTGGGTGTGACTGGTTTTCTTTCCATTCCTTAGTTTGTTTTACTTCTTTCTTACACTATAGGTGAGCTCAAACATTTAAGTAGTACTTCTTTCTTACACGCTCCCCAATTCCTTAGTTTGTTCCTGTTTTACTTCTTTTTTACATACTCCTTTAGGGGAAGAAAGCATATTCTCAAATGCTTTAATTATTATAAGTTGAGTATGGCATAAACGTAGTGTAGATTACCATTGAAAAGTCCTTACACTTCCGGATTGTTATTTAAGGAAACGACCAGGAAATATTAAGTAGTACTACTAGGTCTAACAAGCCCCACTCGTACGACTAGAGGTCAACATTGTTCTATATGCCTAACACATTGTCACAACTCGGTAAGTCATGGCGGAAGGAAAAAACAAAAGAATACAGTCGGCTTTGATCACAAAAAAAAAAACTATTGTTATTGCTATGATATAGACTAGCTATACATTTCAATATTCTTATGTTTTACAAACGCAACTATTTTTTTCTTACTTATAAACTCTTGAACTCACCAACATTTATGTTGACACTTTAGTATGTCTTTCTCAGTTCACTAGCTCACAGGTGCATTTATGAGCACATCATGAATCTTGCATTTTACAAACATTTCTTTTATGAACTTTTGTTATATGTTACATATTTAACTATGGTTTTGGGGAGCGTGTTTTGTGCATTTACATTTGAACATTTTGGTTTGAGTATTTAACTAACGCATTCGTAGTATTTAAAACTTATAAACTCTGAGGTTTATTTTTGAAAATTCATTTAGAGGTTGTTCAGAGTAACTAATGACTTGTGTAAGATAATATCATGTAACACCCGAAAAATTCAAAGAAAAGAAAAGTAAAGAAGAAAAGATAAATATCCAAAAGGTTAAGGGGTGAAGGTGTACAAAAGGTAAACTTACCCATAATGGGTTTTAAAAAGGTGGTAAGGCCGCCCATGACCCTCTCTCTCATGCACAATTCGGCTAAAGGCTTGGAAAAGAAAACCCCATCCGGTTTTAGAGAGAGAAAACCAAAGTTCTTTGAAAAGGTGAGATTTCAAGAAGATTTCTTCTTGATTTTCTGCTGGGTTCGAGCTTATGAACCTATTTTTATGTGTTTTCTTGTGTTGATTGTTTGTTTTATGTGTTTAGGTGTTAGTTACTTGTTAGCTCTCGGGTTTGTAGTGTTTCACTTGAAAGCTGCTAAGAGGTGAGTTCTAGATCCCCTCTTTTACATGTTTTCTACTTGTTTTGGGGCTGAAATGCATAATAATTGTTGTTTTCCCTAACCAAACTATGAGTTTTACATGGTATACAGTTGTGTTTGAAGTATGTTTGTTTTAAGTGATTTTTACGATGTTGTGATGATGTTTAATATGTTTTAAGCTTGTAACATGTTAGATCTATGCTAAGTTTAGTTTAGGATGATATTTAGGATTTGAAAACTTCATATGTTGCATCGCAAGTACTAAACAAAGTGTCCGCTATGGATGTTGGTCATCCGTTGTGGACATTGTGTGTCCGCTGTGGACACTTAGAAATATAGAACGGCCGCTGTGGACTTACATGTCCTCTGTGACACTTAAGGGGTTTTAAGTTGTCCGCTGTGGATGTTGGTTATCCGCTGTGGACACTATCCGCTGTGAACCGTTAGAAACATTTATACGTCTGTTGTGGATGTGGTTATCCGCTGTGGACTTATTTCATCCGCTATAGACTTTTAGTTATCCGCTGTGGATGTTATTCATCCGCATTGGACTATGGCCATCTGTATTGGACTATGTTCATCCGCTGTGAACACTTAGTGTTTTACTCATCCGTTGTGGACCTTGGTTGTCCGCTGTAGACTTAGGTTGTCCGCTGTGGATACTTAGTACTTTAACACATCCGCTGTATATGTTACTCATGCGCTGTGAACACTTAGTATTTTTCTGAAATTTTGGGAATAGAGTTTAAGTGTTAAGAACTTATGTTTAATGGGTGTTTATGCTTGTTCTATGTTTCTAATGTTTTATTTACCTTCTTATAGGCTGCTTGCTATGAATAATTATTACTGTTTCATGATATGTGATTTTAAGGTAATAATATTATAAAAGTATTATTAATAATAAGTGGATACAAAGGAATAAAAGAAGGATAGTGAAACTTAATAAATGTTACCCCAGGGCCCTAACAATAGGTGAAAAGCCTTGCAAGCTTTTCCAACGGAGGTTCACAACCATGTTATCGTTAGCTCAACTGATGTGCGGCTGTTTCAGTCCAAGAAAGGAACATCGGGGGTCTAATCCTTGTGAATGACCAATAAACTAATGGGATCCAAGTTTATGAGCAGGCTTTGTGCTTAGCTGTGTGGATCAACTGTCGGGGGTTAGCTACCATTTATTAATGTGTACCGACAGGGGTTTGGCATCTGTTGCCAACCAATAATGTAGGCTCTTGCTTTGTGCGATCCTAGTTAATGAAAGTGAAAGATAATGAAAAAAAGAAAGATAAATTTTTAATGATGGATTATGTATGATGATGAATGATCACCAAGTGAAGTTCACCAAAGTATATTTTCAATATTATTAAACTAGGACTCACTCAGCAATGCTGACTTTTTAATATGTATATCAGTTAGCAGGAAAGTATGTTGTTGAGGATGGCACGACTGAAGCTACTTGGTGAATGGAGACTGGCATCCATTTATGCAATTATGATATTTTTGTCTTGTAATGCAACTAAATATTCTTTTGTAACTCTAAACAACGATGTATTATTTGGCAAAAGTAATCATTAATTCAAGAAATGATTTTTGGTTAAATTATTCCGCTACGATTGTTTTCTTATAATAATGTGATTTAAGGCGTTTTTAATAATGAATGATGCTATGAATGACCTACTCTGGGGTCTCCGGGGACGGGGCCTTACAAGTTGGTATCAGAGCCAAAGTTAAGAGAATTAGGTAAATTGTTTTCAAAACCTAAACTTAAACTGAGAATAGGACCGAATAGAAGGATGTCAGCCCAAGTAGCAACGTGCCATCAGGTAGATTTTTCATAAAGTTAACTGATATTACGTGTGTGTACTATTTGAATTATGTGCTCTTAGTAGATTTTAATACTGATGTAGTCAGGATAGGAAATGCTTAGGGGATGAAGAGTAAAGTAAGTGGCTAATCACAACTGGCCACTATAATTAGGGACTTACTATACTTGAAATAATCTGAGCTATTACCTTGAATGACCTTGTTAGTGTTTGAATCTTGTAAGAGGTAGATCTTATGGCGGGTAGGAAATCTGGGAAGAGGACCCGAGGTGGTGCTCGTGGCAGGCGTGCTACCAGGCCACTATCACCCAGAGCAAAGCTAAGGCTATCGAGACAGTTCACAAGGACACGGATCTTCATAGCCACCAAGAGGGTAAAGGATCAGCCACCCTCAAGTGTATGGTAAAGTAAGCTATTGATGGCGAAGTCTGCAACATCATGCACAACGTGTTAACTTCAGTGGTGACCGAGGTGTTGAGTGTTGTAAAGGATGGTGAAAAGACCAAGGATGCGGGGGAGAAGGAGAAAGTTGATAAAGAGCCATCTAGTCCCGTGGTGGTAATTCATGATGACGATAGCGAGGAGGAGAGGGAGGCCGCTAAGGGGTGCACCTATGGGGTGTTTTAGAGGTGCAAACCCCCAACCTTTGATGGTAATGACAATTGCTCATCGTTGGGTTCTAGAGATGGAGGCAGTCCTAGACATCAGTGAGTGCCGGGAGGATCAAAAGGTAAAGTTTGCCTCCTATTCTTTCGTTGACTCAACATTATGCTTGTGGGACAACATTGCCCAAGCCGAGGGGAAACGGTTTGTTGCAAGGATGAGGTGGTCGGATTTGAAGGAACTGGTACTAGAGGAGTATTGTCCACATCGAGAGTTGGACAAAATAGAGAAGGAGTTCTTACATTTGGAAGCTAGAAACATGACTCATCAAGAGTATACCTCCAAGTTCAATGAGCTTGCAAGACTTGTGCCAGATTTAGTAACTCCAAAGTCCAAAAAGATTAAGAGGTACATGCAGGGTCTGCCCGTGGATATCAGAAGGAACATGATAGCTGCTAGACTGAGCACTTTCAGGTCTGCAGTCGATTTGGATGGAAGGTTGTATGATGAAAGGGATCTAGTGCTAATTTAGAGGAAGGTTGAGAAGAGTTGGAACAAGAATGGTAATGGGAAAAGGTTCAGGGACAACATCTATGCGGTTGGGGAGAAGAAGATGAGGGTTGATAATCATTGCCCAGAACAGAGGAAGGGGAATGATCGGAAAGAATGTAGGAAGTGTGGGAAGAGTCACCTGGGTGTGGGGACAAACTGGTGTTTTAAGTGTGGAGGCGAAGGGCACTATGCTAAGGATTGCCGACTACCGAGATGTTACCAGTGTGGAGAGGTGGGCCACTCGGGCCGGGATTGCAAGAAGGTTGGAGCAGGGGGCTCAGGGACCCAGGCTATGGGAGAAAAAGGGAGAAGTGAGAGCACCAAAGCCAAGGCGAGGGCATTCAACATGACTTGGGAAGAAGCCAGACTGGACCCGGAAGTAGTTTCAGGTATGTTCTTGGTAAACCAAGTGTATGCTTTCGTGCTCTTCAATTCAGGTGCTAGTAGGAGCTTTGTGTCTGCTGCCTTTTATCGTGTAGTGCATGGTAAGAGTAAAAAGATAGATGTGCCTTTACATGTAGAGACAGTGATAGGAAAGTCTACCAAGGTGACCGATATGATAGACGATTGCCTCATAGAATTGGACGGTCATAAGTTCCCTACTAGATTGTACGTGATGGCCCTAGGAGGTTTTAATGTGGTGTTAGGAATGGATTGGTTGGCGACCAACGAAGCAAACATTGTATGTCGAAAGAAGATGATTCGTTTGACTACGCCTCATGGTAGTGTGGTTACGGTTCATGGAGACAAAGAATACAACGCTCCACCAGTGATATCGATGATCATGGCAGAGAAGTTTATAAGGCGAGGGTACGGTGCTTACCTGGCTTATGTGAAGGATGTGGACGCCACTGTGACCCAGTTATCAGACGTGCCGGTGGTATGTGATTTCCCCGATGTGTTTCCCGAAGACCTACCACGAGTCCCACCAGACAGAGAGATCAAGTTTTGGATTGACTTGATACCGGGAGCACAACCCGTAGCCAAGGCACCATACCGGTTGGCTCCGTCCGAACTCAAGGAGCTGACAAAGCAACTACAAGACCTCTTGGATAATGGCTTCATTCAGCCGGGTGTCTCACCATGGGATGCGTCGGTCCTATTCGTGAAAAAGAAGGACGGTAGTATGAGGATGTGTATCGACTACCATGAGCTGAACAAGTTGACCGTGAAGAACCGGTACCCGTTACCGAGAATTGATGACTTGTTTGATCAGCTCCAGGGTGCTAGTTGGTTTTCCAGGATAGACCTGCGATCGGGGTATCATCAACTAAAAGTGAAGGAGCAGGATATCCCTAAGACAACCTTTCACACGCGTTATGGACACTACGAGTTTCTCGTGATGTCCTTCGGTTTAACCAATGCGCCAGCTGCTTTTATGGACCTTATGAATCGGGTATGCCGATCGATGCTAGACAGATCAGTGATTGTATTCATTAATGATATTTTGATCTATTCGAAGAGCGAAGATGAGCACGCCTGTCATATCAAGGAAGTACTAGAGACACTTAGAAACGAGGAGTTATATGCAAAGTTCTCTAAGTGCACGATTTGGCTGCATGAGGTTCAATTTCTTGGCCACGTGGTTAACCCCAAAGGGATAATGGTGGATCTAGCAAAAGTCGAAGCTGTAATGCAATGGGAACCCCCAAGGACGCTATCCGAAATCCGTAGTTTCCTGGGTTTGACAGGCTACTATAGGATATTTATTCAAGACTTCTCTAAGGTGGCGGCCCCGTTAACTAAGCTGACTCGCAAGGATGTAAAGTTTGAATGGGGTTCTGAACAAGAGAGTGCGTTTTAGGAGTTGAAGATGAGGTTAACTCAAGCCCCAGTCTTGACGTTGCCTAAAGGGAATGACGACTTGGTGGTATACTCAGATGCTTCATATTTGGGTTTAGGTTGTGTGTTGATGCAACAAGGAAAGGTTATAGCCTATGCATCATGACAATTGAAGATACATGAGGCTAACTACTCATGATTTGGAGTTGGCGGCTGTGGTCTTTGCATTGAAGATTTGGAGGCACTACCTGTACGGGACTAAATGCACCATCTTCACTGACCACAAAAGCTTGAAGTACTTCTTCGAGCAAAAGGATCTTAACATGAGACAAAGAAGATGGTTAGAGTTGATGAAGGATTACGACTGCGAAATTCACGATCATCCAGGTAAGGCGAATATGGTAGTCGATGCCCTCAGTCGAAAGGAGAGGCTAGGACCGACTCGGGTGAAGGCTTGCCAGCTAGTTGTGACGCTGGATGTTGTGTGTCAAATCAGGGAACTCCAAGATGAGGCAATAAAGGATGATAGGATCAACTCTAAACGAATGAAGGCGCAGGCGACGAACTTAGGGGAGAACACCCTTGGCATTAAAACCCATTTTGAGCGGATGTGGATTCCTCGTTATGGGGAGCTGAGGGGAAGGATCATGGATGAGGCTCACAAAACACGATATTCCATCCATCTTGGTGCTACAAAAATGTATCATGATCTGAAGAAGGATTATTGGTGGCCAGGGATGAAGCGTGATGTGGTGGAGTACGTGAGTAAGTACCTGACCTATTTACAAGTGAAGGCGGAGCATCAGAAACCAAATGGGAAGATCCAACCCTTGGATATACCCGAATGGAAGTGGGAATACATCAACATGGACTTCATCAAAAAGTTGCCTCGTACTGCAAGAGGATGTGATACCATTTGGGTGATCGTAGACCGCCTGACGAAGAGTGCACACTTTTTGCCAATTCGAGAGACTTACTCATCTGAAAGGTTAGCGGAGCTGTTCATCAAGGAGATCATAGCTCGTCATGGCATGCCGGTGTCTATTGTTTCTAATAGGGCACCCGGTTCACGTCCAAGTTCTGGAAGAAATTTCATGATACGATGGGGACGAGGTTACACATTAGCAAAGCTTATCACCCTCAGACAGACGATCAATCAGAACGGACCACTCAGACCTTGGAGGATATGCTCTGGGCATGCATTATTGACTTTGGTGGAAGTTAGGATGAACACCTACCATTGGCAGAGTTCTCCTACAACAATAGTTATCATGCTAGTATAGGCATGCCACCATTTGAAATGTTGTATGGGCGAAGATGCAGAACCCCGGTGTGTTGGGGTGACATCGGGCAGAAAGAGTTGGGACGTATCGAGGTCATTAAATCCACGAATGAGAAGTTGGAAAAGATCAAGGCCTTCATGAAGGCAGCAAAGGACGGGCAAAAGTCCTACACTGATAAAAGAAGGAGGCCAATTGAATTCCAAGTGGGAGATAAGGTGATGTTGAAGGTATCTCCTTGGAAAGGGATTATCAGGTTCCACAAGCGAGGAAAGTTGAGCCCTAGGTATATTGGGCCATTCAAAATCATTGCCAGAGTTGGTGAAGTGGCATACAGGCTGGAACTTCTCGACGAACTGCATGGAATTCATCCTATGTTCCATGTATCTCACTTACGAAAGTGCTTGGCAGAAAGTGATGTCATTATTCCCCTTACGGACATTGAGGTTGATGAAAGGTTGAATTATATGGAACAACCAGTGGCTATATTGGATCAGAAGGGGAAACGGTTATGGAATAAAGTGATTGGCCAAGTAAAAGTGCAATGGAAACATCGTAAGGGATCAGAAGCCACTTGGGAGTCGGAGGAAGAAATGAGACGACACTACCTAGGCCTCTTTAAGGAATGACAGGTTTCGGGGACGAAACCTATATAAGTGGGGTAGACTTGTAACACCTGAAAAATTCAAAGAAAAGAAAAGTAAAGAAGAAAAGATAAATATCCAAAAGGTTAAGGGGTGTAGCTGTACAAAAGGTAAACTTACCCATAATGGGTTTCAAAAAGGTGGTAAGGCCTCCCATGACCCTCTCTCTCATGCGCAATTTGTCTAAAGGCTTGGAAAAGAAAACCCATCCGATTTTAGAGAGAGAAAGCTCAAGTTCTTCGAAAAGGTGAGATTTCCAGAAGATTTCTTCTCGATTTTCTGCTGGGTTCGAGCTTATGAACCTATTTTTATGTGTTTTCTTGTGTTGGTTATTTGTTTTATGTGTTTAGGTGTTAGTTACTTGTTAGCTCTCGGGTTTGTGGTGTTTCACTAGAAAGTTGCTAAGAGGTGAGTTCTAGATCCCCTCTTTTACATGTTTTCTACTTCTTTTGGGGTTGATATGCATAATAACTGATGTTTTTCCTAACCAAACTATGAGTTTTACATGGTATACGGTTGTGTTTGAAGTATGTTTGTTTTAAGTGATTTCTACGATTTTGTGATGATGTTTGATATGTTTTAAGCTTGTAACATGTTAGATCTATGCTAAGTTCAGTTTAGGATGATATTTAGGATTGGAAAACTTCATATGTTGCATCACAGGTACTGAACAAAGTGTCCGCTGTGGATGTCGGCCATCCGTTGTGGACATTGTGTGTCCGCTGTGGACACTTAAGGAGTTTTAAGTTGTCCACTGTGGATGTTGGTTATCCATTGTAGACACTGTCCGCTGTGAACCCTTAGAAAAATTTGTACGTCCGCTGTGGATGTTGGTTATCCGCTGTGGACGTATTTCATCCACTGTACACTTTTGGTTATTCGCTGTGGATGTTATTCATCCGTATTGGACTATGTTCATCCGCTGTGAACACTTAATGTTTTACTCATCCGCTGTGGACCTTGGCTGTCCGCTGTAGACTTAGGTTGTCCGCTATGGATACTTAGTACTTTAACCCATCCGCTGTATAAGTTACTCATGCGCTGTGAACACTTAGTATTTTTCTGAAATTTTGGGAATAGAGTTTAAGTGTTAAGAACTTATGTTTAATGGGTGTTTATGCTTGTTCTATGTTTCTAATGTTTTATTTACCTTCTTATAGGCTGCTTTGCTATGAATAATTATTACTGTTTCATGATATGTGATTTTAAGGTAATAATATTATGAAAGTATTATTAATAATAAGTGGGTACAAAGGAATAAAAGAAGGACAGTGAAACTTAATAAATGTTACCCCAGGGCCCTAACAATAGGTGAAAAGCCTTGCAAACTTTTCCAACGGAGGTTCACGACCATGTTGTCATTAGCTCAACTGATGTGCGGCTGTTTCAGTCCAAGAAAGGAACATCGGGGGTCTAATCCTTGTGAATGACCAATAAACTAATGGGATCCAAGTTTATGAGCAGGCTTCTTGCCTAGCAGTGTGGATCAACTGTCGGGGGTTAGCTACCACTTATTAATGTGTACCGACAGGGGTTCGGCATCTGTTTCCAACCAATAATGTAGGCTCTTGCTTTGTGCGATCCTAGTTAATGAAAGTGAAAGATAGTGAAAAAAAGAAAGATAAAGAATCTCTTAATGATGGATTATGTATGATGATGAATGATCACCAAGTGAAGTTCACCAAAGTATATTTTTGATATTATTAAACTAGGACTCACTCAGCAACGCTGACTTTTTAATATGTATATCAGTTAGCAGGTAAGGATGTTGCTGAGGATGGCACGGCTGAAGCTACTTGGTGAATGGAGACTGGCATCCATTTATGCAATTATGATATTTTTGTCTTGTAATGCAACTAAATATTTTTTTGTAACTCTAAACAACGATGTATTATTTGGGCAAAAGTAATCATTAATGCAAGAAATGGTTTTTGGTTAAATTATTCCGCTGCAATTGTTTTCTTATAATAATGTGATTTAAGACATTTTTAGTAATGAATGATGCTATGAATGACCAACTGTGGGGTCTCCAGGGACGGGGCCTTACATATCAGAAGATTATAAGGCTGATGCAACCAAAGAAGCCAAAACAACCAAAGGTCTCCCTGCATGCATGCACTGGATGTACAAAGGTAGAAGTGCTTCTAAAGTTTTACACTCTACATCAGAAAATACTCTAAGTGTAAAATCTTCCAAAGCGAAAGTCCAAATCTAACAAAGTCAAAGATGAAGTCTTTTGAAGCTTCAGAGACAAAGTCTTCCGAAGCCATTTTGCTGAGAAGACTGATTTCTTCCAAAGACAGAGAAGACATGCTTTCTCTGATCTACTTTACAGAAAGCTGACACACTTTTAGCTGCAACTCTGAAGACTCACCAACTTGTATGAGTTGGTGAAAAGTCCTTGCTTTTGTAAACAGTAGAATAAGGTCTTTGTCTGTAACTTCCTACTTTTGTACGTGTAAAACTTTTTATAAAGAAAGGGATGTGAGCTATGGCATGTCATAGTCACTAGTCAAAAGACAATCTTCCTTTTGACTCTACATTGATCTTGTTGTCTAGATTAGTGTTTCCAACTCTCTTTCTAAGTATTGATGGTTGTAGGATGTAGTATAAAGTGTCTCAGGTCATTGTAATTCTAATATGCTTTGGAAACACTTGTAATAGAACTTGAGAGCAATATACAGCATCCTTGAAAACAATACTTGTTTGTTCTTGTTCTTCTGTCTCACTGATTACTTGTGTTCTTAGTATCTTCATACTCAAATCTAGTTTCCCATTTGAACTTTTAAGTGTTCTAAACCTCTCCCCATTGTGAGACTGATTGTATTGACCACCCTTCACATGGTCCTGCAACTTGGATCTTATTTTGTTCACACACCTTACGATAAAACTCCACATATGAATTTTATGGGTGGGACAATATCTCCACACAATTATGCTATTAAGTTAGAGTATGCTGGGTGGAGTTAGCTGTGAATTTATTTCATGCTCTTTTAGATGATTGGTGAAGTCTCAGCTAAGGTACTCACCACCTGGATCTGATCGAACCGTCTTAATTGTTTTTTCGAGTTGGTCAAAGGGTATCGATTTAGGCAAGACGAAGTGAGATTGAGCACATGTTAGGGGGAGAAATGAATTGCAAATAATTTCCGCAATCAACAACCAATTCTTCGTAATAAAGTGCTGGCATAAAACTAAGAAAAGGCCAAAAAGAAGAGCGAAAACTATGGAGATGTCTTCCTCATAGGCCATTGACTATCTATCCCTAGAGTCTTTCTCTCCATTAAAGGGACTCTCTCTTTCTTGAACAAGTATGGCACTGCACTAGAGTGATCCAATATGGGGTTTCATATGTTCCACCACTTCTCCATTCATTACCAATACTGATCATGAAACACCATGAGTAGCAAGATGTTGAGGTTGAAAATTCTAAGTTAATTTTTTTATTTTTCCATTCCTAGTCATCATGAGAAAGAAAGGCAGAAAGAAGAAAGAAATTATTCCCTTTTTTCTTGTCCAATTCCACCATTACCAGAATGCATCTTCTTTGCCCACATAAGATACTAATAATAAATTGAATTCTTATTTATTTATTCTATTTTTTTTTCATTTATTGTTCCATTTCATCTATATGGTGTGATTATTGGCTTCTTTTATAGAATTATTTATTTTTTTCTTTGAAGTTTTCAAAGATTTCATACCTATGCTTCATAAAATACACATAAGCATACCGATTAGAATATTCAATGAATGTAACAAAGTATCTTTCATGTTTTTTATACATGGTTTTGAAGGGCCACATACATCAACGTTTATGAATCCTAGCAGATCCTTGGCTTGTTCACCAACACGGGTGAAGAGATCCTTAATGGGTTTGCTAGTTAAGGAAAATTCACATCATTAAAGGAGTCATGTCCTGTGGATTGTAGAATCCCCTTGGATTGGAGCCTTTTTCATGCAAGCCTTGCTTATGTGACCAAGTCTATAGTGCTATAAGAATGTATCATTAATTCCAAATTTGATATGCATAGAAAGATTATATATTCAGTTATTTGTTTGAACATCTATCTCATACTATTTTGAGCATCAGCCTCAAAATAGAAAACATCATTCAAGTAAGCAGAAATAGCAATACCATTAAAAACATACTTGAAACCTTGTCCAAAAAATAAAGAAACTAAAATAATGTTTATGGTCAATACATGTGCAAACAAACAATTCAAACAAACGTAAGGCCAAAAGGACGTAAGATGATATGTTCCTGTTGCAAAAACGGGTACTATCTTCCCATCACCAATGATAAGCTCCATGTCTTGTTTCAGATTCTGTCACTTTCTAGCCTCATGCAAGACATTAATGATGTGGTAATGACATCCAGTATCCTTGGTTTGAAAAAGCAAAAAGCGCATCGAGGCGACGAGGTCTAAAACTAAGATTCAATTGCGCAGGGCTTTTCCTACGCGAGGCGCCAGGCTTTTTGTATTTTTTTATATTTTTCATACGTTTATATATGATTTAAGATATAAATTTAGCTATAACTAACAAAATAAATGAATATAATAGTATATAATTAAGCTTTATAAATGGTTTAACATCTGAATAATTTATATGTACAATTTAATAAAGTTATAAGTGCAATATATCAAATATATGCAAGTATATAATTAATATAAATAGTGTACATCTAAAAGTGTTAAAATATAATATAGCAGAATTATTAGACTATTAGTTGTAAAAGTACAGCCATAATCAATCTCTGTCGCTTTCTTTACCCCTTCCCAAAGAATAATAATATAAATATTAACTAATATATATCACTACTTTTAGAGAAAATAAATATATTAACCCAAAAAGATATCAGTGTTTTATCTCTTTTAACCTATCTTCGTCTCTTTCATCTAACCCTAAAAACCATTAGTGTATCTCAAAGCTTCAATTCTATCATCTTCATCTCCTCTTTTCATGAACAACCTTCCACTATAAGTTTTTCTCATCTTGTAAACTTTAATAATGTAACCAGTCCGTAACGCTAAAGAAAAAAAGCGAACCAAGCAACCAAAGCATGCACTTTTTTTTCTAGTCTCACCTTATGCAACCTGAAGCTCAAAAACCTCAAGCACGCTTTTTAAAACTAAACCAGTATCAAATACCCATGTGTTGCTAAAACTAGTAAAAAGTTTAATAACATAAATAAGAATACTAGAAGTAGTTCCTTCACAATTGCCTTCTTCATCCTCAGCTTTGCTAGGAATTTAGGGCAGATGCATTTCTAGTACTCCATCTTGTTGCATTCAAAGCACGGATGCACCTCACTAGGCGGGTGACCGGGTGAGATTTGATCAAATATGCTTATTGAATCTATTGAATCATTTCAGTGGAATTACAATAATAAATAATCAAAATATGATGAACAAATGATAATACTGATAAATTCTCTTTGTATATTGGTAAATTTGCTAAATATACAAAGTGTGATTGATAGGGTTTTTCAAGGTTAATGAGAATGCTAATTTTCTATTTATAGGCCTGACAAATGGCATATACTATTGACTAAAATACCCTGGCTAATTATATTACATCCTAATTACATAAGTCAAATAGTACAAATATACCGGTCTTCGCATTCACTATGTAGTTACCTGTATTCATCTTTTGTTAATCCTCATTGGTTGATGCGAATGAACATTTCTTGTCTGCATTCACATGCTTTGTTCTTCTGCATTGGACTTTGTTCATCCATATTTGCTAACGAGGATAACCAATGTCTTGTCCGCATTCACACTTTAGTTCTTTCCTTAACTTGCATTAACTTCATCCACATTCACGCACTTGGTATAATTTTCTTCATCCGCATTCCCTGTCCATATCAACTCAACTTGTGTTATTTTTCCAAAGTAGAACAACTCACCAACCATCTCTTGCATTAGCATGCATGATCCTTTTAGGGTCCAACAAGATGGTTTTACTCTAGTAACTTGCTGATTATTGTTGGTTGTAGGCTTGGCAACAACAACAACTTTCTTGTTAACTTTGTTATTATAACCCCTATTCTTAGGAATGGGCTTTTAAATGCTAGCATATCTGACCACGTCAACATTTGATTAGCTTTAATTGGTATATTTTGCTCAGCTATCTTAAGCATACCATGTAGCTCAAGCAAATTTCGCACCCACGCATTCATGTTGAAGTTCATTATGAATTGGTCATAAGAACTAGGAAGGGAGTTCGAAATACAATCCACTGTCATTTCATCTTGCAGGGGATAACAAAGTATGTTCATTTAGTCTATGTACTTTTTCATTTTAAGCACATGAGTACTAAGAGACGAGCTTTCTTGCATGTTGTAGGACATAAGCAGATTCATGGTATCATAGCATTCTTGTCAGGCTTGTTTCTAAAACATGCCTTTATATTGCTCATTCATGTCAAATGCAATAAGGAGACATGATGGCTACCTCAATGGCATCCTCTTTAAACTTTTCTAAATTTATGTGGATAGCCATCATAGTGTTCTCAAGCTCATTAGGAACAGTAGTATCTAACATAGAGCGTTTTAGCCATCTTAAGGACTATTATTAGATTGCAGTGCCATGCATGAAAGCTATTGTTATTAGGCTTATCTTTCTCAAGAATAGACTTGAGAGCGAATGAGTTATTGGTTTTGAAGACGTATGTTAAATAAGCAAAATAATTTCATTAGTATTACCAATGTATAATTCCTTATTAATTAATGATCCATTTAAAATAATAAGAATAAGCAATAAGAATCTGACTAGATCAATTACCAAAGGCAATAGTGAAATATAACATTAGGAAGTGATCAGGTAGACTAATAACAATTATCAATTGTAAAAATTACACAACTCTCAAGTATGAGGCCGCTAAGAAAACTTTTGCCAATGCACTGATATGTTTAGCCTCAACTATTCTCACTTTCACTATCCTAACAGTTGTGGCATGTAACAAGAGGGAAAAGTAATAGTCTTCCTAAAATAGGCATGTGTGGAAGGGCAGAATGTGTTAACTAAACCCTTGCACCTTGAAAGAATAAACTACTTATCAAGTGTGGTATTATGGCTCCAACACTAATGTTTTCCTTAATGTTCCAAGTGTTATTTTTTATAGGGTGGCATAAACCATTGATTTATATAGGATCCAATTCTAGTGTTTGCCAGATGGGGTCAAACAAAACGAATGATTAAATATATGTGTGTATTAAACACTAGTTTTACAATATTAAGTTCATGACAATAATTCAGGACACTTAATTTTAATTAACCTATTAAAACTAAGTTTGCCGTGACTTAAATAACCAATTAAACTTAATAGTTATAACTATTAAGTTGCGAGTTTTGTAAATTAAAAATTAGTTTAAATTGTAAAACTCTAGTGGTTATTTTTTTACCACAAACTGGTTATTTTGATAATAATCACAAGTTGTAAAAATCAGTTTAGAACTTGTTTTACTTAATTGTGAAAAACTGTTATAAAACTTTGGTAATAGGTTGGTATTAAAATTAAAGAAACCATAATAGAAAATAAATATGTACCTCATATGTCTATAAAGGTTTGATTTTGCTAGAGCCAAGTAGCAAGAACAAACTTAGGTCACGGGGTCATAACACAAACAACCATAAGGATGAACTTTAGTGCATCTTGTTGTCTTGAGTAACTCCAACTGACTTCGTGATTCATCTTTGTCTTCAGTTTTAACTTAAAGTCTTCATCATTATAATATTTTATAGAAATATACAAAGAAATAAAAAAACACTAATTTATTACAACTTTGAGCCATCAAAGTGAGCCAAAAACCATACAACCAAAATTTAAACAAAGAAAAATACAATACAAACAAACAATCAAATGAAAACCAAGAGAAATTATGAAAACCAATAAACAAAATCTCCACCTTTGATCTATAGGGCACAACCCCGTGTTTCAAGTGGGGCACGGCCCCATGACTCATAGGGCATGGCCCTGTGTTTACTTTTGGGGAACAATACTATTTGTCCTGTCATATGTCCAAACATGGGGGTGTGCCAATTTAAACACGGGGTGTGTTTTAGGCAAGTCATGGGGGCGTGCTTAATGTGGCACGGCCCCATGCTTGGACTTTAAAGCTTAGTTTTTTTCAAATTCTTGTTAAATAGCCCTTTTTAACACTCGAATACACAATTTAACATTTTTAAGTACATTTTCATCATTTTAAGGAAGATAATAAGGAATAATTGATGTGCTTTTGATAGGATTTTTATATATAATTAGAGCACATCAAACATCCCCACACTTGAACATTGCTTGTCCTCAAGCAAAATCACTTAAAATGATAATTCCACCAAAAAACAAATAAATCAAATGATAAATATGTCTTTCGGGAAATACGCAAGTAAACTTTATCCAAATGTAAACAATTTAAGCATATGTAGAATCATATCCTAGCAAGCAATAGATTAGTTGGTAAAGATTATTAACATGTAAAAATCCACACTTCTCACAAGATGCATTCACACTCAGCTAAATATATGGAGCCATAAGCAAGGTTAAATATGACTAATACACTCAATTGCCTAGTATGAATACGTGTGAAATTATATGCTTGTGGCAGGACCGTTGAAGGGTGGTCAACACAATAGTTTCACAAAGTGGAGAGATTTAGAACACTTTGCAGATCAAATAGTTAGGATGAAATAATAAACACAAGTAAAAGAACAATAACAAGAACATTCAAATATAGTTTTCAAGAATGATGTATATTGATCTCAAGTTCTTACAAGTGTTACAAAGCTTACATTTAGAATACAAGTACTTGAGACACTTTATCCTACATCCTACAGCTGAACATACTTTGAAGGCCAGCTGGAAACACTAATCTAGACAACAAGATCAATGTACAGTCAAAAGGTAGGTTGCCTTTTGACTAGTGACTATGACATGCCATAGCTCACATCCTAATATATTACGATAAAGATAAAAGCACATAGTTGGAAAGTTACAGACAAAAGACCTTAATCTACAGTTGACAAAAGCATGGACTTTTCACCAACTCATATAAGTTGGTGAGTCTTCAGAAGTGGCAGCGGAAAGTAGTTCAGCTTTTGTCAAAAACTGATTCAGAGAAAGCATGTATTTTCTGTCTTCGAAAGAAATCTGTCTTTGGCTTTGGAAGACTTTGTCCTTGAAGCTTCTGAAGACTTCAGCTTTGGCTTTGAAAGATACGGTCTTTTGACTTTGAAAGATTTGATACTTAGAATAATTCACTTAGTTATATCAAATCTTCCGAAGTAACTTCCTTGTACTTCACATGTGCATGTTGAGAGCTCTTTGGTTGGTCTTTGGTTGCATCAGCCTTTAAGTGTATTCCTTACAACTTGCACTCAGTCATAGTTGAGGAATCATAGCAAATTGGTTGGACAGATCTAAATTAGTGAAATTTAGATCTGGTGCTTGAGTTTCATCCACCATATCAACACACTTATCAAGAGAAACTTGATCCAATGAGTGTGTTACATCATTGATGTTGTCTTCTATAGAGTGGTTATTAGCATCAAGAAATTCTTGATCACTATTACCACCTCCATCTCTTCCTACATTGCAAATTCCTTCATTTGAGTTATGTACCTTTGTGCTCGAATTTATAGGCCCCTCAGATGTACAAGCTGAAAAGTTTGAACACTTGGACTTCTCAACTCAAATCTTTGATCAGAATCTCCTGTTGATAAGGTACCTATAGATCCTGAAACATCTTCACAAGATTTGTTAAAACAGTTAGTAACTAAGTCAGGATCAAACATCCAATCAGGACTAGAACCTTTCACACTAGGTGTGTGCTCATTAAAGGTCATATTGGCTGACTCCTCAACTACTCTGGTTCTAAGATTGTATACTCTATAAGCCTTAGCTTGGGAAGTGTATCTAATAAAATATCCATCCTCTGATTTCTTAGTAATTTTGGCTATTTGATCCTTGGTATTCAAGATGGTACAAGGACATCCAAATGACCTTAGGAAACTAATAAAAGGTCTCCTTTTGTGCGACAGTTCATAAGGAGTCTTACCATGAGTCTTGACTACTAAAACTCCATTCTGCATATAGCAGGCAGTGTTGACTGCCTCTGCCCAGAAGGTGATGGATAGTTTAGAGTCAGATAACATGGTTCTTGCAGCTTCAATAAGTGTCCCGTGTCTCCTCTCAACAACACCGTTTTGCTGAGGAGTCCTGGGAGCACTATATTGTCTTGTAATATGCTTTTCATCACAAAATGTATCAAGGATTTGGTTTTTGAATTTAGTTCCTTAATCACATCTTATGACCTTGTGATCATATTGATTCTCAATTTTTTAGAATGAAGCTTTTCAAGATCTCAGGGGTCTCATCCTTAGTTCTAAGGAAAAAGACCCAAGTATATCCTATGAAGTCATCTGTGATCACCAAGCAATAAGAAGTCCTTCTTAGACTCATTACACTGGTGGGGCCAAAGAGATTTATACGTAATAAGTGTAGGAGAGTAGTGATTGAGTTCATTTACTTTGGTTTGTGAGACACCTTGTGTTGCTTCCCTTTCGGAGCATGCAACACAATGGTCATCACTTGTAAAATCTTTATTTGTCACTCCAGTTACCAAATCATTCTTAATTAATTTATTCATGTTCTTAAAGTTTACATGGCATATTCTTTTATGCCAGAGGAAAGACTCATCACTATTGGCTTTAGATAGAATGCAAGAAACTTCTCTTGAAAGAGATGTTTCTTGCAAATCCATCTTGTACATGTTCCCTTTCTTGGGGCTTTGAGCAGGATATGCTCTTAAGGAATGACCACCCCAGGCTTGAGAACAATGCATTCATGCTCAGTAAAGAGCATGTTGTGTCTCTAATGACAAAATTGGGATACACTCAAAGAGATTGGATATAATCTACTAAGTGTATCATAATTTTGTGATCAGAGACACAACATGCTCTTCACTAAGCATGAGTGCATTATTCTCAAGCCTGAGGTGGTCATTCCTCAAGAGCATATCCTGCTCAGAGCTCCCAAGAAAAGGAACATGTACAAGATGGACTTGCAGGAAACATCTCCCTCAGGAGAAGTTTCTTGCTATCTATCTAAAGCAAATAGTGATGAGTCTTTTCTCTGGCATAAAAGAATATGCATTGTAAACTTTAAAAACATGAATAAATTAATTAAGAATGATTTGGTAACTAGAATACCAAAGAAAGAGTTTACAAGCGATGACCACTGTGTAGCATGCTTGAAAGGGAAGCAACACAAAGTGTCTCACAAACCAAAGAAAAGAAACTCATCACTACTCCCCTACACTTATTACATATGAATCTCTTTGGCCCCATCAGTGTAATGAGTCTAGGAAGGACCTCATATTGTTTGGTGATCACAGATGACTTTATAAGATTCATTTGGGTCTTTTTCCTTAGTACTAAGGATGAAACTCCTAAGATCTTGAAGAACTTCATTTTGAAAATTATGAATCAATATGATCACAAGGTCAAAACCATAAGATATGACCAAGCAACAGAATTTAAGAACCAAATCCTTGACACTTTTTGTGATGAAAAAGGAATTACAAAACAATATAGTGCTCCCAGGACTCCTTAGCAAAATGGTATTGCTGAAAGGAGAAACATGACACTTATTGAGGCTGCAAGAACCATGTTGTCTGACTTTAAACTGCCCATCACCTTCTGGGTAGAGACAGTCAACACAGCCTGCTATGTGCATAATAGAGTTTTAGTGGTTAAGGCTCATGGTAAGACTCCTTATGAGCTGTGGTACAAAAGGAGACCATTTGTTGGTTTCCTTAGGTCATTTGGATGTTCTTGCACCATCTTGAATACCAAAGATCAAATAGCCAAATTTTCTAAGAAATCAGATGATGGACACTTTATTGGATACTAATCCTAAGCTAAGGCTTATAGAGTATACAATCTCAGAACTAGAGTAGTTGAGGAGTCAGTCAGTGTGACCTTTAATGAGCACACTCCTAGTACGAATGGTTCTGGTCCTAATTTGCTTTTTGATCTTGATTTAGTTACAAAATGTTTTAAAAAATCTTGTGAGAATGTTTCAGGATCTACAAGAAACTTATCAACAGGAGATCCTAACCTAGGATTTGAGCTGAGAAGACCAAGTAAGAATACTACTTCAGCTCTAGTGGTAACTATTCCTGCAAGTGAAGATCCTATCAGCACAAACATGTCAAATTTAGCTGATACATCTGAGGCACCTACCAATTCTAGCTCAAAGGCTCAAAACTCAGATGAAGGAACTTCAAATGTATAAGGAAATAGAGATGGTGATAGTGATCAAGAATTTCTTGATGCCGATAACAACTCTGACTGGGTTTGAGAATGATATTCTCGGTTGATGTGACTCAACCTAGGATCGAATATGTGAACTGAGTCAATAATATTGCAGTGGAATTACTATATTAAAGAACATTAATTGCTGTAGTAAATGCTTGAATGTGAGAGAATCAAGAACCATAGTAAATGTTGAAAAATATTATGGATATTACTACTGAAGTCAACAACTTACAAAGGTAGGGTATGTGACCCTATTTATAGGCATATACATTGCCTGTACAAAAGACTAAACTAACCCTGATCTAAACAAATGAATCTAGTCTAAGTACAAAATAAATAAAACAGTGTAAGTTGTTCATCCGCATTAGTTCATGTGGATGAACAAGTCTTCATCAGCATTTGTTGTTTGTAGTCAGCATTTGTGTTTGCTCACCCGCATTAGTTCATGTGGATGGATAAGTCTTGTTAGCATTTACTGTTGTTCATTCGCATGGACTAATGCGGGTGAACAAGTCTTGTCAGCATTTACTGTTGTTCAGTGAACAATCTTTATCAGCATTTCTTCAGTTCATCCGCATGGACTAATGCGAGTGAACAAGTCTTGTCAGCATTAGTTGTATTGATCTGCATTTGTTAATGTAGGTGAACAAACACTTGTCCATATTTGTTCACAAGTCATCCGCATTAACAAATGCGGGTGCTTTATACTTGTCTTTTCTTGTCTTCTGTTGTTTTCTGTAACTGATGTTTTCCAACCAGAACAACCTCCAACCACTTCTTGAGTTGGCAAGTATGATCCTTTCAGGGTCTAACAATACTCCCCCTAAGGATTATACTACCTAGGTTCCTCAGCAGCTTCTTCTAAAGTTTCTGGTTGTGCCATTGATGGATTGAGAGTAGCCTTTATCATGTTAGAAAAATCCCTAGCTTCCTTCATTTTTTCTTTACTGAGCACATGAATCTTCATCTCAATCATTGTATGAATAGCAGCAATGGGCATTTGTTTTAAAGAGATGGGTTACCAAACTGAAATAGAAGATAACCCATCTCTATGAATCACCAGTGAACCATCAGCATCAACTTCCAACTTGACTATGTTGCCCATCTGCATAGGTAGCCTTTTCTTTTCCTTTGTTCTCTCTTATTGTTAATTCTATCAAAAGCCAGCTTCAATATCTTCACACACTTCAAAATAAACTCTAAATCATCTTCTGCAGCCTTATCTGTGAGAGCTCTGAAGTGTCTGGTAAAGATGTAATGAATGTAAGACTCATCTAGCAATCTAACCTCATACCCACTGAAGATTCTTATTTCAGGAGCTTCCTTTCCTTCCTATTTTCTTTCAATTTCTAGCTCAAAGGTGTCTTCATCATAATACACATTTGCAATAGGCTTTGTTTTATGAGTACCAGCAATCATTTTTCTCTTCAAACTTTCTGTTGGCTTAACATGTAGTTCAGGAAACACAATCTCTTCAGCTTCTCTTTTCTTTCTTTGATCAAATGGATTCTTGAATGTTTTGTCTTTTCTGGTGCAGATAGCTTTTAGTGATTTGAAGTTCTTTGTTCTTTTAAGCATCTTTATAATATCTTCATATTCATATCCTCTATACATTCCATTAGGATTAATCAAGTCTAGCTCAGCCAACTCTTTTAAATCATTAACTTTCAAGGCATTGACTAGGGTTGTGTACTCTGTGAAAAATTGAACTAATCCTGATATCCTCTTCACCATTAACATATTCCAGTTACTATCATACTTCCAGGCAATAATTTTTACGTCTGTCTTGCCACTGGGAGTAGATACCCCTCTTATCATTTCAGCAGTAGTTAGCCCCTCTTAAAGTTTAAGTTGAGAAGGCTAAATAAACAACTCTAGATTCTTGTGAAGTATAAGGGCCAGAACATCTTGATCTTTAACTGTCAACTGCACATCTTGTGCTGATTTTCTTGTTCTAGGTTTCTGGGCAATCACTACTTCTTCAATTGCTTTTAGTCTTTCTTTCTTGTCATTGATCATCTTTAACATAGCAGCCCTAAGAGAATTAGTCTTCATGTTCCCCAGCTTTCTTTTTGTAAATCCTTGTTGAGACAGATAATCCTTCATTTCCTTATCTGTCATACTATAAGGATCAGGGTATGCTGTTTGAGTGTCATACTTCTTTGCTATCTTAGAGATACTTGTGACTGATTTAGTAATTTCCTTTTCTTTTTCATATCCAGTCACAAATGTTGGATCAAGAAGGTTCTCCATCTTTTTCACTTCTTCTACCATACCTTCATAAGTCATGCTAAAGACTATATCAGCATCATATCCATGGTTGATCAGGAACATGGCATGAATCATAAGATCATTAGTCTTAGCCTTCTCTATCATACTTTCAACAGATGGCTCAATAATTGATGGACTCCTCATGTCATCATGTTCCTTTGTTTGTTCATCTTCAGTTTCTCCTTCTTCCAACATAATCACTTCCAAAGTATGCTGCAACTCCTTCTCAGCTTGTTCATGTTCATCTAAAAATTCAGCAATTGCAGCTAAACTCCTAGGATCATCTTTAGTTTTCTTCTTAGGTTGTTCTTCCTCAACCATAGGAAGTTTTACTTTTTCTTTTTCAGTCAAGTATTTCCTTTTTCTTATGTATGTGATCACTCTTGGTCCTGATGATGAAGCTACATCAGTTTTGGCCTATTGTTTTTCTTCAACAACCTTAAGCTCAGCAGTGATTCTTTGCTGTTCAGCTTCTTGTCTGTTCAATTCAGCTGTTTCCTTTTCTTTGAATTCATCACAAAGTCTATTGATTAAACTTTGCTGTTCATCAGTCAATACAACAGCAAGAACAAGCTGCATTCTCAGTTCTTCTTCTATTGACACAGGTTGTGATGGAATTACAACTATAGACTTAGAGGGGGATTTGGTGTTTTTGATGTAATCCTAGAATTCCTCATCTATAATGAATTTACTTGAAGAGAATCTATCCATGTCATCTATTAGTTCTTTCATCATGGCCTCTTTTTCAGTAGATGGATCAGAATGTACTACCATCTCCCAGCTATCATCATCCCTAACACCACTGGTTTCTTGCTGTTGTGAATGAACTTCCTTATCTGTTTCTTCAGCTTCATGTTCTGTTGCTTCTCTTTCAAATTCAGCCTTTAATTGAGAAATCAGTTCCAATTCATCAATTATTTTCTTCAAAGCCTCATTTTGTTTGCTCAGATCAGCAATAATTTTTGTTTGCATCTCCAACATGTGTTCTTGATCTTCCATAGCCACAGTTTGAATAGCCACAGTGTCCACATGACCACTGATTTCTTCTCTTGACATCTTTAAAGAAGCTTTGAGCTTTTTGATCTCATCATTCTTTTCTTTCTTATCAGCTTCATACTTGGCTTTTAATTCATTTAATTCTTTTTCCTTTTTATCAAGTTCCTGAATTCTGTCATTTATGATTCATGCCCTTCTATCTAGAGTCTTTTCTATTTTAGCAACTTTGTGCATCAGATCAGATATCATCTTGTCTTTCTCATCTGGTTTGTTTATCTTAGATTCAGCAAAACTTTCTGAGGGACCCTCCTCTGAGATCATTTGTTTCTCCGGTAGTGGTGCAAATTGTTGATTATCCTCCTCATCACTAGATGATTCAAATAATGAACTGGTAGATTCACTAGATCCATCAGAAGCATCAGCAGCTTCATGTGAGGGGCTGTTGGAGGGTTCTTCATGAGTGTGCATGTGAGAAGATGGAGAAAATATAATGGGATCAACCCTAAAAAGGGAATGAATCTCAGCATCATGAGTTGAAGGCCCAATGTGAAGATCACCACCTACATCAACATGTGGTGACATTGGCCTCAATGCTTCTTCATTTAATTCTACATGCTCATCAACAGTGGGTTGTTCCTTAATTGTTTGATCATCTCTTTGTTGAGCAACATCAGCAACATCATCATGAGCAGCAACCTCTTCATGAACAAGTTCCTCAGTAGGAACATCATCTTGTACTAGTTCTTGTATAACATGTTCTTCTTCTTAATGTTGTAATTGTTCCTCATCCATTGTCACACAATTTTGGGGATTTATTTATTGTTGCATCCAAGGTAAAAGTGGAAAGAAAGTACCACTATAGAAATTTCTTGGATCTCTCTTCTTGATGTACTTCAAAGATTTTGCATTATAATGTGGAATTTCAAGAATGGGACCTTCTAAAACCAGATCAGGAAAGGCTTCATTAATAAGACACTGAATGAATCTGGGATACAATAGGAACATGTTCCTTCTCCCCTCTTGAATGTTTGCCATCATTCCATTAAAGACATGCTGAAAAGTTGTAGGGTCTGTTAGAACAGAGAGCACAAACAAGTGATGATATAGTCAAGGGTATATCATTCCATCCAGTCTTCCTTTTGGATAAGCAGTGTTGCACATAATGAATCAGGAATCTCCATTGAAAATCAACCAACCCTTTGACTATCTATTTATCCTCAAAACCACCCTCATATCCAATATTAGCAAAGAATGACATGATATCTTCTTCATCAAATTCAGTTGGTGAATCAGGTTCATCTTCAAATCTCAAGCATTGTCTTATTGTTTGCTCAGAGATTATCAGTGTATGGTCAATAGTTATTCTTCCTGAAATTACTTTTTCTCCATCATTGTCTAATACTTCTGCATTACCCTAAAATGATCTGATATAGTTCTCAAAGATCACTGGTCTAACTGTAATGGCATAGGCCACTCTGATAGTGGCAATAAATCTGATCATGTCTCTGAGACCTTCTGCTTCAGGAACATCTGGATTGAGAAAACCACTGACATTGTGGAGCTTGCTCCAAGTCAGGTTAGCCATTATGTAATCTGCACACAAAGAGGATGAATTAGTGAGAATTGTGTGTGGTTTGTTCAATTTTGACTTTTTAGGACAAAAATGAATTCTGCTTGTTACTGACATCAGGTTATTTGACCTAATTTTGATTTTGAATGAAGACCAGTTCAAAAGTTTTGGTTTCTTTCTGTTGAGTTATAGTAATGATGAATGTGTCTTAACAAGTTTACATCTTAAACTGTTGTTTGATTTCAACATTGTTATGGGACAGTATCCCCTGTTCATCGATGTTTGAGGTGTTCTTAGAATCACAGGAAATCTTTGTTGTTTACACTGATCATCGGTTTTAATGAACTCTATCATTCATGTAAATCCCTTGCTCTTGAGTGCATTTTAACAATTTCTCAAAATTAGGGTTCCATTTCAATGCATTTGGTTTGACGGTCGAAGTTTTCAGAATCTAATGATCACCTTGTGGTTGACAATACTTCGATTTAACAGACAATGTTGTTTGTTTTGATGTTGGATTTGAACAAAATGAAGCTTGATTAGTGTAGATTTGAACTCCGAAGAAGAACGGTTTTCTGGCACTCGACTCACTATAAAAGTTCACTCAAAAATTTGAAAAGTAATAAATGACTCACATTAAATGAGTATTTATGATACATTTCATAATTTTCATAAAATTTTACAAGTGCAAAAAATTTTACTACTGTAGCAAATATGGTTACAGAATTTCAATGGGCGCATTCACTGTAGCAATGCTGATGAACAAACTAGCATTTATTGTTAATGAGAAGAACTAATTTTACCCATCCGCATTTACTGTAGCGAATGCGAGAAAACAGATTACTTCTCCGCATATACTGTGACAAATGCGGTGAACGAAGTGATCAGCATTCACTGTAGCAAATGCAGGTGTACAAATGACTTGTCCGCATTTACTATGACAAATGCAGGTGAACAAAGTGATCAGCATTCACTGTAGCAAATGCGGGTGTACAAATGACTTGTCCGCATTTACTGTGACAAATGCGGGTGAACAAAAGACTTGTCCGCATTTACTGTAGCGAATGCGGATGAACATTTTTTGTCCACATTAGTTTACTTGTACAAAAACAGTTACCCGCATTGGTTAAATGGCAGGGATACCTTCACCTGCATTAACCAATGCACTTACCCGCATTAAATTTTGTACTTGTCAAAAATTAATGTTTTTGCAGTGGCTGAATCTGATTGGTTTGTACAGTTGCTTCTGATTTTATGAAGATGAGTCTGCATTTTTGTTGTTTACGAAGATTTTGCAGATTCAGAGATTGTCAATTCTTGCTTGGATTGTCATGTATCTTTGATGTGACACACATTCCCAACTTGACTGATTTTGGAGTATATGTATCTTCTGAAGCTGATTATGGAGTAATTTCCATACAGACACAAACAATTTGACAAAGTTGTCAAATTAATGTTTGCAAATTTCATGTTTTTGTAAATATTTCCTTTTAAAATTTTATTACTCCCCCTAAAGTTTATATCCATGCGGGATAAAAACTTTAAATAAAATTTATAAAATTTTAGGACAATATTTCTGAATTGTTTAATTGTTTTGCATTTTGTTTGAAATTTTGGGATTATAACAATCTTATCTTTCATAAGTGCAAGTTGTCATGAACTTATTGATTGAAGGTATGTTTGTCCTCTTAAACTCATGCTTGGTCAATATTGTAATGCATGTGATTTTTATCATGTTTTGATTTAATAAAACATTCAACATGAACCTCATACTCATAAGCATAGCAAGATCAACTATCCTCATGTACTGTATGGTAGAACTTTTTCACAACTTTCAATACCTGGTCATTTAAGTTATGAAACCTCATTCATTTTGGAAATAGGGATCCACTTTGGGATTCTTTTACCTGGTCCTTATTTTGTTTGATCCTCATTGGGATTCTTTTTGCTCTTCACTATGGAAGGTGATCCACTTTTGGATTATTTTTGTAATATTCTGTTTTATTTGTCACCCGTATTGGATGTGTTCCTCATTGGGAATCTTTTTG
Source organism: Flaveria sonorensis (assembly GCA_025506505.1). Classification (NCBI taxonomy): domain Eukaryota; kingdom Viridiplantae; phylum Streptophyta; class Magnoliopsida; order Asterales; family Asteraceae; genus Flaveria; species Flaveria sonorensis. The sequence goes on along the minus strand of CM046437.1, from coordinate 352,907 downwards.
GATCTAGACATCAGCACTATGTGCTTGTTTCCCAAGGTCTTTGCTCAGCAAAACAAAGGAGAAACTGATGTGAATGAGATTCATAAGGTATCATGACCTGGTGTGTTTAGATTACTACACACACATACACTTGGATAGGTCTGAAACTTACATGCTCTTGAGATGATGCATTCATATTTGAATGTGATCTTTAGTTTATCACAGCATTTATCTTTTGTTCCAAGTCGAGCCTACCCACATATCAGGTAAGTCATGTCAGTCTTTCAAGATATTGAATTAAGCACAGAGAATGATATAACGACTGTAATTATATCATTTCCCATGAGAAGTACAAAACAAGGACTTCAACAAAAATTGATTTCTTTTTGTAATTTTGTGAATTTATTGATGTTTTTTGTAAATTTTTGATTTTTTACTCAAGGTTAATCATGTCAATTGACTGGACTAAGAATTCAAACCGGCTTGGGTCAAATGCCTTAGTAAACAAATCAGCTAGCTCATTGTCTGTGTTAACCTGAATCAGCTTGATTAAACCTTTTTTAGCACAGTCTCTCAAAAAGTGATATCTAATTTCAATATGTTTTGTTTTTGAGTGCTGAACTGGATTGTTTGTTATGAAGACTGCAGCAGTGTTGTCAATATGAATTGGTGTGTGCAAGAAATTGAAACCATAATCAAGCATCTGGTTTTGAATCCAGAGAACTTGAGAGCAACAAGCTGATGCTGCTATGTACTCAGCTTCAGCTGTCGATACAGAAACATTGGTCTGTTTCTTGCACTGCCATGACACCAGTTTGGGACCAAGAAATTGACAACCGCCAGAGGTGGATTTTCTGTTGAAATTGCATCCCCCGTAGTCACTGTCAGTGTATGCATAGAGATTGAAGTCTCCATCCTTTGGATACCATAGACCAAGAGCAGGTTTGCCCTTAAGATATCTGAATATCCTCTTGACTGCATTCATGTGAGATTCCTTGGGATCTGCTTGATACCTGGCACATACACAAACACCAAACATAACATCAGGTCTACTGGCTGTTAAATACATAAGTGAACCAATCATGGATCGATAAAGAGTCTAATCCATAGATTTGCCATCTGGGTCTGGGCCAATCTTCACTTTTGTATCAACAGGTGTTCTGATGGACTGACAGTCTGCAAAGGGAAACTTCTTCAACATTGATTCCACATATTTTGACTGGTTGATGAGGATTCCACTGGATTTTTGTTGTACTTGAAGACCTAGGAAGAATGTGAGTTCTCCCATAGCACTCATCTGAAATTTTGAATGCATAAGATCTTTAAAGTCTTTGCAGAGTTGTTTGTTGGTGGAGCCAAATATGATATCATCACATAAATCTGGACAAGCAGCATCTCATTCCTTTTTCTCTTTCTGAATAAAGTCTGGTCAATCTTCTCTCTTTCATAACCATGGTCAAGAAGAAAGGATGACAGAGTCTCATACCATTTTCGAGGGGCTTGATGTAAGCCATACAAAGCTTTATCAAGCTTGTATACCCTATAAGGGAAATCAGGATCCTCAAAGCCTGGAGGTTGACTCACGAAGACTTCTTCAGAGATCTTTCCATACAAAAATGAACACTTTACATCCATTTGATAAACTGTGAATTTCATGGATGTAGAGTACGCAAGAAAGAGTCGTATGGCTTCTAATCTAGCAACAGAAGCAAACACCTCGTCATAATCTATTCCTTCTTCTTGTGTATATCCCTGTGCTACCAATCTTGCTTTGTTTCTGATGACGATCCCTCTGTCATCAGTCTTGTTTCGGTACAGCCATCTGGTGCTGATAGGGTATTGACTTTCGGGAAGATCCACCAGCTGCCATATTTCCTGTTTCTTGAATTGTAGAAATTCTTCCTGCATTGCCTTAATCCAGCTATTGTCTTGAAGAGCCTCTTTAATGTTTTTGGGTACAGTTTGACACAGAAAACAAGAAAACAAACAGATGTTTGCAATACTTGACTTGCTTCGTGTCACCCGCTCGTCTAAATCACCAATAATGTTGGACACTGGATGATTCTTGTGTGTCCTGGTAATTGGAATCAAATCATCAGCAATGGACACATCAAGATTGGAGACATTCAGATTATCTTGGTGAGAGGCATCTTGTTGTTGTAGTGTGGGAGAGTGATGACCAGAATCAGAGGGTACAGCATCTTTAGCTTCAGCAGCACTCTGAATACTCTCATCATTTCCATCTCTGTTAGAATCAGCTGGTGCATGAGTTGGTTCTGAATGTCTCACTTCAGTTGGGTTTAGCTGAAGGAGATGGCATTGAACTGCGACCAGCATCTGTTGAGATACTTTTATTTTGTGTAACTTGCCAGATAGGATCAGCTTGTAAGGGCACTTCTTCATTGTCTTGATCGGTAGAAGGAGGAATCATTGGGAAGTCTGTTCTTCTTTCAACTGACTCTGATGTTCTTGCATTTGACAAATTAAACTGATCAAAAGATCTTGTAAATGAATCAATATCAAACAACCAGTCAGGACCATTTGATGATTTGGGAAAAGAATGCTCATTGAATTGAATATTTGTTGATTCATCAATGATGTTTAATCTAGGATTAAACACCCTAAAAGCCTTAGACACTGAGGAATATCCCACAAAGAATCCCTCATCAAACTTAGGAGCAAACTTTCCTAAATGGTCTCTGGTGTTCAATATTGAGACAGGACAACCAAATGACTTCAAAAATCCAATGAATGGTTTTCTATGAAAAAGAAGTTCATAAGGAGTTTTATTGTGTTCTTTGATTATCAGAGTTTAATTTTGCACAAAACATGAAGTGTTAATAGCTTCTGCCCAAAATGTAATAGGCAGTTTTGCATCAGCTAGCATTGTTCTTGCTGCTTCAATCAGTGTTCTATTCCTTCTTTCAGCAACTCCATTTTGTTGTGGAGTATGAGCTGCACTGAACTGATGAACAATGCCTTTTGTGGTGCAAAATGAACTCATGCTTTCATTTTTAAATTCCGTCCCATTGTCACTTCTAATAGATTTTACTTTTAAATCAAGTTGATTTTCAATTTTGGTTATAAAATCTATTATGATTTGGGATGCCTCATTCTTATGAAGTAGGAAGAAGACCCATGTGAATCGAGTAAAGTCATCAATGTTCACTAAACAATAATGCTTCTTGCCAATACTCTTGACGTGAGTCAGCTCGAAGAGATCCATATGAAGTAACTTCAATGGAAAATTGTTAGTGTTCACAAGTTTTGGCTTATGAGATGATTTATGTTGTTTTCCTTTGAGACACGCGGTACAGTGGTCAACAAAATGAAATTCCTTTTGAGGAAGACCAATTACATGGTTCCCTTTGACCAATCTATTCATATTTTTAAAATTCATGTGTCCTAAGCGTCTATGCCAAAGTTGTGATTCATCAAATGATGCTTTAGACAATAGACATGTCTCTTTTGATGGACGAGCAGAATTAAGGTTCAAGACATATGTATTATTCTTCCTCGGTGTCTTCAAGACAAACCATTCTTCAAGAATATAAAATCCTGGTTTCAAGATGTAGCAATGAGTGTCGGTGAAATGAGTAGAATATTTCTTTTCACATATCTGGGATACACTGAGCAGATTGAAGTTCAGCTGCTCGCAATAATTGACTTGGTCAAAGCTCAAAACCCCATTCGTCACTGAACCTTCTCCAGTAATTCTACCGCCCAGTGAATCTACGCCAAATGCCACAGTAGTTCCTTGAATGTGCTTGAAGTCATGAAGGAGGGAACTATCTCCTGTCATGTGTTAGGAGCATCCACTGTCCACGTACCATAAGCTATTGGACCTGTATGAATGACCCTACAAGCACAAAAAGAACTAGTTAGAATGAGGAACCCAAGCCATAATGGTCTTGGGTTGTCCTTTGGCATCGATCACTGTTACTTCTTGATACTTTCCTCTTGTGTGTGTTTTAGAGGAGGATGATTTCAGCCCTTTTCTTTTGTTTCTTTGAGGTTTTAGTTCATCAATTTCATCTGATGTGTCAGAGGAGTATACAAACCTTTCTTTTTGATTTTTGTGCAAAGGATGAATAGATTTTTGTTTTTCAGAAATCACTTTGATTTTATACTTTTGATGAGAATTTGGTGATTTGTTTAGGTTTGTTGGACTTTTGTGACTGACCTTGTCAGTTGGAACCGATGAAATGGGCTTGTGTTGTGAATTTTTCAATCCTTTTTTATTAAAGTAACAATCAATTGTATTGGATTGGTCATATCACACAATGAACAATATTTTTTAAAATGATAGTTTATTTTTGAGTGATTTTTCATGTCACAGATAGAGCAGTACTCAGTGAAGTAGCACTCATCTGTTTTGTGATTGTCATATCATAGAATTCACAATACATTTGATTGTCCTTTAATTTTGAAATAGAAGTCATATCAGTCTTTGGAGTGCTAACAGATTGTTTCACAATTCTGACTTGCTTTGTTTTTGTGGACTGATGATGCTTCTTTCTATATTCCCTTATTTGCCTATCGAATTATTCTACCTGTTCTTTGTTGAAGATATCAAACCCACTTCCTTGTTTGATATTTGATGAAAATGGTGAATCAGTTTTCACTTTAGATTTTGAACAAAAGTGGTTTTTCCTTTGGTAACTATGGGAACTTTGGTTTTATCCTTGAAGTTCAATGAAACCCTATCTGATCTGCTTGAATTTTTAGGAGATATGATCTCATAATCAGATCTGCTTTCAGTATATGGTTTCACTAAGCATTCAGCAGTGTGATTCACTTTAAGATTTTGAGGAACAAATTTTACAAAAGGCACAATTGATTTGACTGGGATCTTTGGTTTCTTGATAACCACAGGTTTGTCTGAGCACTCTTTGATTTTGATAGGATGACCCAATCTGATTTTATCCTTATCAGTTTCAATGTAAACACCTGGTTTGTTTTGAGGATTTGTTGTTTGAGAAATCATTGATTTGGTTTTAATAATTTTAGATTCTTTTGTATCTGATTGAGTAAGTGACTCAGGCATAACAGTTTAGTTATCATTATATGGAGGAGGACAAGTTTTGTAGTCTATCCCAATCATATCTTTAGCCCCCTTTTGAGACACAAGTAACTCTTGCAGCTTGACAGATGAGAACTAAAACTTTTCAAGTTTCATTTCAGTAGCTGATTGCTCAGCTTTTGATTTGGTCAACAATTCAGTTAACCTCTCATTTTTAGCCACAAGTGTGTACTTTTCACCATGGAGTGTTTCCATGTCAGACAACAGAGATTTGATTTTAACTTCATAAATTCTCATTTCTTGTTTTAACATCTCTGATTTCACCTTTTCTTCTCTTATTTTATTAGCCAATTTGTGATTGTGTTCCCTATACCCCTGTACTTCTAGAACACATTTTTCAGAACATAGATTGGATTTTACCTCAGATGGCATTGGAGTTGGTCCATCATTGCCATAAGTGCATGATTCTGAAACTATGGTTGAACTTCCTCAGCATACACGCTCCAATCACAAACTCTATCTTGTCTGATGACAAGTGCATTTGAAGTTTGTTGATTACTTCCTTGAGATTGATGAGTCAGCAAAGGTTGTCTTTGCTGAATTGGCTGTTGCTGATTTTGTTGTTGCTGAATTGGCTGTTGCTGATTTTGTTGTTGGTGTGAATAAGAGTTGCTTGGCTGAAAGTTGGTGTTGTGTTGAGAAGCATGCTGGCCATGTGAGGGTCTTTGAAAATTATTGTTGCTTCTCTTGGGAGAATTACATTCCCGAGAGAAATGACCACTCATTCCACAGTTAAAACACTTAACTTTGGATTTGTCATATCCCAGCTTTGTATTCTCATTAAGACTCAGTTTCTTCCCTTTTCTCATAGCAATCATGGCCATCTGCCATTGCAAATCCATTTCTTCAACATCATCAGGATCCATTTCTTCTAGATCTTCTTGATTCAGATGAGCTGATGTGAGTCTCCCTCCAAGTTAGGCTTCAAAACTAGCAACAAAGGCATTGTAAGTTGCCTTTTGTTCTTTAGATTTTTGCTCATCATGCATGTTGTTAGGAGATACAGTGGGTTGAGCAGAAGATGGTTGTTTTGGAGGTTGTGTAGCAACACAAAATCCTGTTATTCTTGTTTGATCTCTTGATGACATAAAGTCTTCTTCTTCAGTAACAAAGGCATTTTCAACAGAATGAGTTTCAGATGGAAATTTGTAAGCCTCAATGACTTGAGGTCCACTCAGATTTCTGCTCCTTTCATCAAGTTCAAGAGCCTCAATTTTTGCAATCATGATGTCCAAGCTAGTACTCTCCAAATCAAGAGTATTCTTCAACATTGTAACATTCTGCTTCTGGCTTTCAGGCAAGCTGTGCAGCATTTCATGTTTAGTTCCTTCTCCTTGTAAGTGACCCCTATAATTTCAAGGTCATTTACAAGTTGCACAAATTTGTGAAGCTGTCTGGAGATAGACTCTCCTTTGGTATGACGAAATGTCTCATACTGATTTATCAACTTGTCTTTGTTAATTTCTGTAACTTCACTGCTTCCCTCACACATAATCTGTAGAGCATCCCAGACACCCTTAGTTGTTCCATATTTTTCTAATCTTTTCAGAACATCCATTTTCAATGCTTGTGTAAGGATGGAATAAGCTATAATATCAATCTTGATTTTCTTATATTCTTCATCATCAAGAGTTAAGTTTGGATCCTCAATGGGAATTCTTGTAGTTTTGTATTGAGCAGCTTGATCAGCATTTAGAGACAGTGGAATGTAGGGACCTTTGGAAATAGATATCCAGTAGTCAGGATCTACACCTGTAATATAGTTTCTAAAATGAATTTTCCACTGCTTAAACTCATATTTGTGTTTAAGCATAGGAGGTTTGGATGCATGACCAATTTCAGAATGATTATAGGAATCCATGTTAGTTAAGCTGATTTTAACTTGTTGAATACTATTTTAAGTTGATTTTAAGTTCGAACAGTGTGTTTTTCTTCAAATCTTCTGTTTCCAGTCAAGAACAGGTCTGTTAAGTTTAGATCTGTCGATTTGAAGGAGTTCTAAGTTCTTGATTTTGTGTTGTTGGGTTCGACAGCAGCAGATCTAAAGATTTTGTACTTTGTGGTGTTTGATTACAGTATGTTTGTTTATCAGAAGAGTAGATCTTGCTGAGCAACTCAGTCTACAGTTCAATCGAGATTTTCACCCAAAATCCGAGAAGATTCTATGTTGAATTCAAGAGCCAAGGCTCTGATACCAATTGACTGGGTTTGAGAATGATATTCTCGGTTGATGTGACTCAACTTAGGATCGAATATGTGAACTGAGTCAATAATATAGCAGCGGAATTACTATATTGAAGAACATTAATTGCTGTAGTAAACGCTTGAATGTGAGAGAATCAAGAACCGTAGTAAATGTTGTAAAATATTGTGGATATTACTGCTGAAGTCAACAACTTACAAAGGTAGGGTATGTGACCCTATTTATAGGCGTATACATTGCCTGTACAAAAGACTAAACTAACCCTGATCTAAACAAGTGAATCTAGTCTAAGTACAAAATAAATAAAATAGTGTAAGTTGTTCATCCGCATTAGTTCATGCGGATGAACAAGTCTTCATCAACATTTGTTGTTTGTAGTCAGCATTTGTGTTTGCTCACCCGCATTAGTTCATGCGGATGGATAAGTCTTGTCAGCATTTACTGTTGTTCATCCGCATGGACTAATGCGGGTGAACAAGTCTTGTCAGCATTTACTGTTGTTCATCCGCATAGACTAATGCAGGTGAACAATCTTTATCAGCATTTCTTCAGTTCATCCGCATGGACTAATACGGGTGAACAAGTCTTGTCAGCATTAGTTGTCTTGATCTGCATTTGATAATGTGGGTGAACAAACACTTGTCCGCATTTGTTCACAAGTCACCCGCATTAACAAATGCAGGTGCTTTATACTTGTCTTTTCTTGTCTTCTGTTGTTTTCTGTTGTTTTCTGTAACTGATGTTTTCCAACCAGAACAACCTCCAACCACTTATAGAGTTGGCAAGTATGATCCTTTCAGGGTCTAACAAACTCTATAGAAGACAACATAAATGATGTCACACACTCATTGGATCAAGCATCTCTTGATAAGTGTGCTGATGTGGTGGGTGATACTCTATTGCCAGATCTAAATTTCTTTAGATCTTTCCAGTCAACTTGCTGTGATCCCTCAACTCAGGATCCACAAGTCACACCCTACCACAAACATCATTGAAAATATAGATACAGGGGTAAGAATAAGAGGACAAACTGATGACAAAAATTTTGTCTATACTCTTCCTTCTTGTCCCAGATAGAGCCAAAGAAAGTAGATGAGGCTTTCAAAGATGGAAGTTGGGTTGAAGCAATGCAAAAAAAGTTGCTTCAATTCAAAAGACAATAAGTGTGGAACCTATGTCCTCTTCCTGAAGGGAAGACTACCATAGGAACCAAGTAGGTTTTTAGAAACAAAAAGGATGATAGAGGACTTGTCATCAAGAACAATGCCAGACTAGTTGTTCAAGGATACACACAAGAAGAGGGAATTGACTACAGAGATGTCTTTGCTCCTGTAGTAAGACTTGAAGCTGTTAGAATATTCCTGGCTTTTGCTGAGTGTGCTTTTCTATATGGGGTGATTGATGAAGAGGTGTATGTCAAACAACCACGTGGCTTTGCAGACCTAGATCATCCGGATTATGTATGCAATCTTGATAAAGCTCTTTATGGGCTGCACCAAGCTTTAAGAAAGTGGTATGAGACACTATCTCAGTATCTCAGTCAACATGGCGACAAGAGGGGTCCTATAGATGGAACTCTCTTCATCAAAGGAACAGGGAATGACTTAATGCTGGTTCAAGTATATGTAGATGACATTATCTTCGGAATAACTAACCCAAAGCTCTGCAAAGAGTTTGAGAGGCTGATGAAGAATAGATTTGAAATGAGTGCCATGGGAGAACTCAATTTTTTTCTAGGAATTCAAGTGAAGCAAGTTGAAAATGGAATCTTCATAAGTCAGTCAAAGTATGTACAAGACATCCTCACAAGATTCAACATGACTGATTGTAAGGTTGCAAAGACTCCCATAGCCAGAAACCACTCCCTTGGACCTGATCTTGAGGGGGAGCACGTGGATGAACATCTTTATAGGGCTATGATTGGGTCTCTTATTAACCTCACAGCCAGCAGGCCTGATATCATATTTGCCGCATGCATCTGTGCAAGATATCAAGCCAACCCCAAGATGTCACACCTGGTTGCTATGAAGAGAATTCTTAGATATCTCAAAGGTGCTCCTAAGCTTGGCCTTTGGTATCCAAAGAATTTTGACTTCAATTTGTATGCCTATATAGACAGTGACTATAGTGGATGCCACATGACTGCAAAGTCTACATCTGGGGGTGTTAATTCCTTGGTGGAAGGATTTTCTTATGGCAATGCAAGTAACAATCCTGTGTGTCTACATCAACTGTTAAAGCTGAATACATTACTGCTACAAGCTGCTGTGCTCAAGTGCTTTGGATTCAAAATCAGATGCTGGACTATGGATTCAACTTCAAATAGACTCCCATCCATATAGACAACAACAGTGCTATCTCTATTACAGGGAATTCTATGCAGCACTCAAGGACAAAACACATCAACATCAGGTATCATTTGATTAGAGATAATTCTAAAAAAGGATTAATCAAACTAGTCAAAGTTAACACAAATTAATAATATGCTGATCTGTTCACTAAAGCTTTTGATGAACAAAGATTCAAATATCTTGTATCAGCTATTGGGATGATTAACTTTGAATAAATTTTTGTTAAACTTAAATCAACTTTATTTCTTAAACCTATGTGTCCTAAGTTGTCTATTTTATCACCTTCATAAGCCCAGTTTATTTTGAAAGAAAATCTTTAAAATGATATTCCTTAGATTTTTGAAAATTATTCCAAACATATTTTCTTTCGAAAGATTTCAAGTTGTCTTTGGAAGAAAATTATGTCTTCAAGTTAAATAACTACTTACAAGAAATTTACCTTCGGAAGAAATTCTGAGATATCTTTCGAAGCTTAAATATGTTTCTAAGTACTTACACATTTGAAGGACAATTTTCTTTCGAAAGTAATTAAGTCTCAGAAGATTCATTCTCTTTAGAATAAAACTCCCAAGTCTTAATCTCTTCCAAACCCAAACATGTCTCGGAATAAAATTTCTCTAAGTATTTTTCTTCTGAAGCAAAATTTTCACAAATCTTAAGAATATCTTCTGAAGCCAAATTGGCTTCGAAAGCTTTTTCTTAAAACTTCCAAAGCAAAATTACCTTCGGAAGATTTTCAACTTCCAAGAAAACTACCTTTTTGGGCACTTTTTCAGAAGTGGGACTGATATTCGGATTTCAAAGTTTATTCTTTTCCTTTAACTTTGTCTTAAATCTATTTCATATATATTCTCTTAACGGTTCCCCCTCTTCTCACCATCCTCTTCATATGCATTTTTCTCTAACCTAATTTCACCCACAAAACGCCTTTGTTCTTATCTTCCTTCTCTGTAAGCTACCTCAAATGGCCAACCCTGACCGTAGAAACCAATCCGATTTCTCCATGCATCTTCATAGGCAACATAATCAAGTTGCTCTATTAGACTCTGAGAAAGATCCTGGTTTCTCAGAGGTTTGTCGTTACCTTTATTTGTCGAACTAATTCACCTCCCTCACCATTGATCCTCCTCTCTATGAGGATTAGTTGTTGGAATTCTAGAGGACCTACCAAGAGGTCAACATGGATGGGGAGAAGGCACTGTCTGCCACAATGTAGGGGAGGACAATCTTCATCACTCCAGCCTCCGTAAACACTCATCTTCAGCTAGATGATGTAGAAGGTGATTTGTCCTTTTCAAAATCTACTGTTAACCATTCTTATGAGCAGATAGGCTATGAAAGTGACTTCTCAGTTAGGACCTTCAGAAAGGGGAAGGTCTCCTCTCAGTGGAAGCACCTCCTACATGTAATTATCCATAGCTTATCCAACAAGCATAGAGGTTGGGACCAGATTCCAGAAGATTTTTCCTTTATAGTCCATGGAATGGTTCAGGGGGTCAAGTTCAGGTATTCACAATTTGTTTATACAAATTTACTTGCGAACTTAGACTCCTTAGAGTATTACATGTTTCCTAGATATGTCCAGTACATTCTCAACTGTGAACTGGGCTCACAGTTGAGGGGAACAGGTAATATTCTAAAATTAGGACAGATGAAGCCTGATATCTTCAAGACCATGAGGAAGTCAACTGTTGGCTTCTCAGGGATAGAAACAGCCCTTGTTCTAAAAATGTTAGAGCTCATTGCTCAAGGTGACAACCTAGCAGCACCAGCTAGTGTTGAACCCATATCTTCTACTTCTCAACCACCAATACTGCCAAAAATAACCATCACCTACCAAAGAAAATCCAAACGAACCCCTGCACATGCTACTCAGTTTGTGCAGGTCCCTATATCATCACCAATACAAGACAAAGTGGACACTGGAGCTCCCACTTCTCCTGAGGAGCAAACCACTCCCATCTCACAAATGATCAGTGCTAAGGTTCCTCATGCTCAACCTGATGAGCTCACAACCCTCACAACCTTAAGCCTTCACTCAGAGTCTTAAAACTCTAGTGAACAACCTTCAGGGGACAGTCACCATCCCCAGCCTCTTGATCTAAACCAACCAATCCCAAACCTTGAATTCTATAATGATGAAGACATGGGCTTCAGTGAGTATCATGAGTCTCTCTTCTCCACCCCTACTCAAGGAGAGATGAGTACTCCTGTTTCTAACATGTCTAGCCCACATCATCCACCTACTACTGAAATGGATCTCCCTGAACCTGTTCAGAAGGTCCATATGGAAGAGGCTCTCACTTCAGCAAGTGATTACATCATTCAGACCTCAACCATGGTAACCCAGCCTCTTGACACTTCTCTTGAAGTTGTCATGATGTAGGGGAAATCCAACAGCCAAGAACTAAGTGCTGGTGATGAGGAAGAAGACCTTGGTCCTATTCTCTCATTCCCCTTTGATTCTTCTGATGAAGATGAGGGGAGTTTGAAACTAAAGGTGTAAAAACTGACAAAAACATGCACCTTTTTAGTCTCAAAGATAAGTCAATTAGAATCTCAGGTGACTGTCTTACAAAGGAGGATCAATGCCCAGCAACTTGAGATCACCGATCTCAAGGGCAAGTTAGCTGAGAGACCACTTAGGAGAACTCAACCAGGTCCACAAGAACCTGTGGATGTGACAGACCTAACCCCTAGCTCACTTATGCAAGAAGGTGATGCTACCAAAAAGGGGGAGAAAGTCCAAACAATCACAGAACATGGGAGTTTTTCATAGAGTATGGACTTTAAGGATTCACCACCCTCACTTGCAATGGTCCATACTCAGCAACCTCCTCAAGTCTACATGAATGTGGACTCACTTGCCCAAGTCTACATGGATGTGGACTCACTCATACAATGTTTGTTTGAGGAGGGTATCCCTAGAGCTATGCCCATCCCATCTCATCACTCTAAGAATCCAATCATGGGATGGAGTTATGACACTGATAGAAGAGCTCTTGTCATCTCTAGATCTCAAGGTCAACAGGAAATTTTCAACTTTTTCAACCTAAGCTTCTATGAGAGCATCCATTGGATTGACTTCCCACTTGTCAACCCAAGTCAAAACAGACAAGCTGTAAGATTAGCAGATAGGATTCAAGAAAAGGTGCTAAAAGAATTCAAGCTGAGGTCAAGACTATATAGACAAAGGCTAGCAGGTAAGATTTTTGGTCAACTGGATGTTGAGGTGGACCCTAAGATTAGCTTTAAAGGGGAAGCCTTGACTGAAGGCCCAAAAGTTGAACCTGTGAACCTTGAGATAGGAACTTCTTCAGCAC